>OMLF01019729.1:42262-73027 GCA_900302615.1 Holocentrus rufus
GCAGGAAGCCCAAGTTCATGAGGCTGTCATCCCAAGGAGAACGGGAACATCCCCTTCCCTCCCCGGAGTTTGAGAGATGAAGGAGATTCCAATGCACAGACCGCACAAAGGAGCCTTTAAGTTGCATTAATCCTTGCATTGATCAGCGGAGCATTAAAGTCTCAACGTGGTCCTGATGTCTCAGCCCAGACAAGGGCTGAAATATGTGTTTGAAAATGAGCCTTTTGTATCCAACACATTTTACAGCACAGAGGAACCATGGACATCAACAGGATGAGATAATAGATTCAGTGGAAACATTTTGTTTTTTGGGCCCGCCCTAGTCACAGCACGACATACTGGCCTCGTATTTAAAGGAACAGTTCACCCAAAATGCAAAAAAAAAAAAAAGATAATTTCTCAATTACCATTATTGCAGTCTGCCTATCCAGATAGTTTCTGTGTGATTTGGTGATTTGGTGAGGTTTCTAGTCTGTTGTGATCTTCCAGCACCCCAATCCGATTCGGGTCATGGGTATTCATTTCCTTCAGAAGAACACTAACAAACTGTGTCTACCACCGCAAAATTGTTCTCATTGGATAATGAGATAATAAGATATAAGATAATGTTCTTCTGCAGGAAATAGCTCCCAGTAAAACTCTTCGCCCCCCAGAGGCTGTGGATTTTATCAGGTATACGTGTCACTGTGTTTGGAAAAGGCTGTTACTGCTGAATTTTTTTTGACTTTTTCAAGTCCACAAAATACACATCCAGCCCTTTTCTATTGTATTGGGGTGAAGGGAGACGGGGGAAAATGTGACAGACTGGAAGTCTCATCAAATCACACAGAAACTATCTGGTTGGATATTCAGATAGTTTGATTGCAATAGGGGTAAGAGAGAAATATATATATTTTTGTATTTTAGGTGAACTGTTCCTTTAACATAATTTCCATTCCAAGTGCACAGGGCTGGAAGTTTTAACCATATTGTACACCAAAGGCTTAGTCACCACCTGCTGTAATCCAGGACTTGGATACAAGTCCAAGTACAGGGGCTCTCCCAGGTTTTTGAGGCGCAGTGGATCCGCTCTCGTGACTGCACATTGGGATTAAGTTCACAGCTTGAATGTGTGAAAGATTAGAAAGGTTACTCCTTGTGCCGTACCTCAGGTGGAAGTCACCGCCACCACCACCGAGCACCCCCACATCCATCGACCTGCACTCCCAACAACCCCCCACCCCCGAGATGTTTCACACCTTTCATATTGGAAACACACAGGCCGGGACTGTCACAAGGCCCTAATAACTAGGTGTCATGGCAACCAGATGGCAACACATGAGTTGTCAATTTCACAGTCTAATTTGCAGCTGTAACGGTGGAGTGTGTGTGGGGGATGATCTCTGCAAACAACAGGGAAACATTCCTTCACTGAAACGTGTGTTCGTACAGTATCATAATCCATGTTGCTATTATCAGTGACACACATTAAAAATTGTGAATTTCAGAGCCGCTCACAGAGAAGCTTGAAAATTGAAATGATCCATCTCAGCACAACATTTTCTAGGAATTTAAAAGGGAAGAGTGTACCTTGATGGTGTGTTTTATAAATGGTGTTTGGCTAATCTGTCTAGTAATCTAAAGTTATTACCCACAATTTAGTATGGCTCGTAGAGTGTTTTTATGTGTGTTTTAGTATGCTTTTCATGCCTGTGCATTGTACATTAATGCACATTATAAACAGCCACATCTGCAGTCCTTTGACCAGCAATCGTCAAGTGATTTTACAAGGGCAATCAAAATCTTGTTGATTCAAGTCATCAAACAGGTTTTTATTAGCAACAATTAACCAAGAGAACATGTAGGGCTCAACCATGTTGTGCTGCAGATACAGTGTCAGCCATCATTTAAACCCTCCTGCGTCTATCCTGCATTTTGTGAAATCTAGTAGGGATATTCTTAACACAGGACAGGCTTTTCAGAGCCAGCCAATAGACAGATTTTTTTTTCCCTTCCGATTGCTTAAAATAAATTTTACAAGAAATCCTTTCAGCAGTGGAGCCATAACAGGCAGGCAGTTGCATGTGATGACTCTATCTGTTTTGTTACAAAAAAAGTGATGAAATCTGTTTCACAGACTCCGAGGCCTAAGCTATATCCCCACCATTTGTCTCTATTCTGTAGCTCTCTGACAATGTGAGCTGAAATATCAAGGCCATAGCTTTATATAACAGTTGATATAGTTTGTCTGCAACATTCACAGCAAACTCTGAAAGACTACATATATTTTGAGAATGGGAAACCAAAAAAAAATAGCCCGACAGTAGACAAGGCAAAGCTGTGTGGATCAAGATCTATACTGCATGCTGTGAATAAGTGTGAATGCAGATAAATGAAAGATAAAAAAGAATATTTTCAAAATAATCTGACCAGATTCTATGATGGATGTGTGATTATCATTGTATCATAAGAATATCACAGCCCACATTTGAATCATGATCCCCCATGTTAAAGCCTCTCTGGTACACAGTTGGGCAAACCAGGTAACTTCAAATCAGGCCGAGGCAAGTCAAGTGTGGCTAATATTCTCCAAAAGTGCATCCACTACGGTTCAAGCATCATTCTCGATAACTCTAGTGTGGCTAAATATTTCAAGGTTTGATGTGACAGTAAAAAGCCCCATAAAGGAATGGGTAGTGAATTGGAGTCAAACAAAATTATCCTTGTTACCTGGAGGGCAACATTTCCAACTGAACTCATTTAAACAGAGACGGGGCAACAATAAAATTAGTGTCATCCATCTCTCTGTTTTTATTGATACAGCAGTAGTGGGAGGAGAAGCTTGTCTTTAGCAAGGTTTGTTTTCCTTTTTCTATTTTTCTTTTCTTTCTTTCTTTCTTTCTTTCTTTCTTTCTTTCTTTCTTTCTTTCTTTTAATGCTACATGTGAGGAGGCACCCCCTGCTGATTCCCTTGTCTTGTGGAGGTGGAGGGCCCGGCAGGAGCTGCGTGATGTTCAGCTCGACAGAGAAAAAAGCCTCCTCATTCCTGAGCTTTGAATGGCCTCCCTTTACAAAACAGATTCCCGCCCTCTGCTTGATCAGCTGTAACAATTCCCCACCTCTCTCCCCACTCGTGCATTCCAGGGATGTTTGACTTGCTTGTGTTGCCAGACACCATCAAGTATCTATTTTGGAATGATTGCAAGATGTAAATTGTCTCCCGACAGACATTATCTTTGCATCTGTTGAAGATGCTCAGGAATCCAAAATCAGATGCTGTTATGTGGCACTCATGAAAGTCAGACAAGGATCATGAAAAGCAAATGTGATTGACTGCTTTTCCTGTCTATTGACTAAATTGTCCTGCCTCACCGATATCATCAGTTGACTCCCTAATTAGCAATAAATTTAGAGTTCATATAAATGCATTATGTTGCTATATTGAAATTAAATTAAATATCTTTAAAGTGAACTTCTTCAGTGACACATTTTACAAAATTTAATTCATGCAATTTTGCAATATGCTGAAATGTTGTGTCTTTGGTTGCCAAGTCAGTTGATGTCTCAGGTTCATTCAAGGCCATTTAATCCCAAGATTCACTGTGCTTCTCTCATTTTGGAAACAATCAAGAGAGATTGTGCAAATTGCTGCAGTGCTTTCATTCGGCAGACACAAAAATGAATACAAATGTAAGTTGTTGATTTTGGTTGATTATCCCTTTAAAACACATCAATTAAAAAACACTCTGTCATGCAGCCTGTGATCTGGGAACCCCCTCGGTCTTATCAAAACAGCACTTATGATAAAATATGAGCAACTGGAGGATTTGCAAATGGAATTCAAACCAAATGGGTGGAATAATTTTTAGTGAGCCAAACCTAGCAACACAGGCAATTAGACCAGAGGTAGTGTGCAGAGCAACTGTGTGTGGAGGTGTGGGGCCAGACTCATTCCAGACTGAGTGACTGGAACAGCGGGGGCTGGAGCAATGTAAAAGTCTAGCTCCAGCTCTAATGACCTGTTATTCAAAGATGGAGGGAAATGGTGACAGGGCAAGAGATGCAACCCATGCTGCAGAGACGAAAATAGAAAAGGAATCTCATTTCCATTTTCTCATCCTTTTAAAGGTGAATGCTCACTCTATGGGATCTGTATTGTGTTTAAAATGTGTTTCAGATAGATGTCAGATAGATAAGTTATCTATCTGACATCAGGTTATTGTGACATACAGATTAAAAATGAACATGCTCATAGAAGATACACAGCATAACTTCTCACAGCAATAGCACACCATATTATCAGGTTGCAGAAATCCACACATTTGAAGGGTCAGGATGGGTTCATGAAATCAAGTGCATAAACAGTAAATCCTATCTGCAGACATAATTGGGATGCCTCTAATAGAAGATCCCTGTTGTGTGTGATTTCCTGTTTGTTCTCCAGTCTGTTGGCATACAGCTTCTGCTGCAGTAACAGCTGAACAAACACACTGGCCTGTGGGCTGTACAGCACAAGTCACCCCATTCCCTTCAGTGAGCCCAGTGGCTACGAGGGATTGCCTTCATGCAAATATCATTGCAATTAATTACACAGAGCCATGACATGTGGAAAATGCCATTAAGAGTTGAAAGTCCTGGATTAACTCAGTTCCTTAGATTACAAAGGAATTTCTATTCATTCATTCATGCAGCAATCATGACATTAATCAATGCTTAAATAAACAAAGTTAAAATGAATATTTCCATTAGTGCATCATGGTTTTGTGACTGATTTAACTTTAAATACAGTCCACACTTTTTCACTTCTAAGTCTGAGTGCTGTTAGATCTTTGTTTTGTTGTGTCTTTCAATAAGAAATGATCACAACCTCACTGGAATGCAAAACCTGAGACCATATGTTCACATTAAATAATAATTACCCACTGAATCAGTCTATCAGAAAGCACCTGCTGATGCAGAAGATGAGTGAAGACGTAATTATTAAGGTAACAGTTTAACAGTGGATAAAGTAATGATAGTGTTGGTGTATTTAAATGTTTACAATGGGTTATGTAAAATAATGGAAATATAATGATTTATAATATCACACACATGGCTTTTCAGGTACCTTTCTACATTTATATACAGAGAAATTAATGTGTTGTGACAATGTGTGTTGGTTTAATGAAGGAAGAGTGGGTGAACACAGCAGCATTTCACTGAGGATGTGATTACATAATGCCATGTGGTGGACAGTTTTATGCAAAGTGCTGTACAGCTCCATGAGCACCTGCATTTTTATCATGTGTGACTCCCATGTAAATGGATCCCCATAATTCCATTTCTCAGGCTGTATATGACCACAAGAGGGCTGTGAGCACAGATAGGTAGTTTAGGGGAGACCCACCTACACCTTTTTTTTCCCTTCAACACTCACATTTTTATGCTCATAGCAATCTTTATGATAAAATTAGTCGATTAATCAATTCCTTCATCAACAGAGAATTAATCAATTGCAATTTTGACAACAGGCTAGTTGTTGTAGTCATTTATCATGTAAAAATGCCAAACAGTTGCCGTTTCAATCTTCATTAAGATCACTAACATGATAAGATTTGCCAGCTTTTCTGCATTTGGTGTTTTGGCTGTTGGTTAGACTAAGGAAGCAATTTGATGATGTCACTTTGGCCTCTGCCAACTCCAATTAAACATTTGTCCTTATTTGTTTTTTTTTTACCTTTATAGACTAAATGATTAACTGGAAAAATAGGTGACACTGAAAATAATAATTCGTTTCTGACCTATATAGCATACACATAAGCTTTATCAAATTAAAATTCAGTCATTTTTAAAAGAATAAATAGTATTCATGAATATTAGGCATCGAGAATATTGATGCAGAATATTATCATCAAAATGCAGCAGCTCTTTCTGTGTTGGTGACTGGTCACCCCACAGTGATGAGTAACTGAAGCCCAAAGTTTATTCATGTTTTTATTTACCATTACGTAACTGGATAAAAGATCACTATGGGGTAAGACCATGGTGCAAAATATCATGATTGCTTACATAACTAATCCACAAAAGCATTGTCTCTTGCCTATTTTCTCTTTCTTGCTTAGCTCGCTCACTCTTTTTCATGCTGTTGCTGAAATGTTCATCTTTGCCTTAGTTCCAAGTAAATGCCTCCAGAGGCCCTCTGAAGCTGCCAAGACACAGAGTGTGATTTCTACATCTCAGTCCCACATCACTAGGCGTAGGAGACTTCTCTTCCTGCCAGTGAGAAGGTGGGCGAACAGCAGACATGAAATAAAGACATGAAATAAAGCCCAGTTCCAGCCCTCCACCACACTGCTTGTCTTTTATCCCTGTCCCTCGACTCAGCTACATGGAGGAGTGGGCGATGTGGAGGCACCGGTCCCAGCCAAAAGCCCCAGGCCACTCTCCATAAAAAGGAGCAGAGAGCCCCTGAATAACAAAACAGCACGAGGGAAAATGGAGCATTGCATGGCTTGTAATAGCCTCGACATCCATAACCTTATACATTATAGAAAACAGACTATTTATAGATTGATTGATTAAGCCACTAATGGGATCCTACTGGTATACAGTACAGAGTATCAGTTTTCAAACATACAGGAGCATTAAGCCCTAAGCTAAGGTTTTCCACCAATATTTCCAAGATCTTTTATTCAGCTGTGGAAGAATCCACAAGTTGATTAGCATCACAGATCTCTTGTTGGCCATTACAGAGTGGAAAAAAAATCACTTCTTGGACACAACACCGAGTGCTTTTCTTGTGGGGCAAGTAGTGTGGTCATGCCAGGTAAATGCCACTGGCTTTCTTTGCCTGTTGACAAGACTACAGCTTAAACTGAATGGAAATGCCATTCATCTGGGAGAGTTTCAGACAGTGTTTTTGTTACACATGAGATGAAGTTTGGGGACATTTAATTATAGTATGTAAATCACCAGCGATGTCGCCATGTGTTTTTTAGTTTTATTCCTGAGGTTGGGGTACTTTACTTTCAGGTTGGAGGCTTCCTTTGCTGCTGTTGTCACTCATACTTCATGGAAAACCGAGGCGCCCTCTAGTGGCCCTTGGATAAAGTGCAACACCGAGCTACAACAGGCATCTCAATAGCCCACCCTGGCTCCATTTCAGCTTTCCCATCACACATACTGGGTGAAAGTGCTGAACCAGTGCATATGAAGTAACCTTCAGTGAATCTTATTACAGAATACATCACAAACTGTCCTCGCTCCAAGGCGTCATGTCAGCAGGCATCTGCCCTGCTGAAGTGTCCTTGAGCAAGAAGTCCCTAGCATGCAGTTTGTGCTTCAGTATGTGATCTGCTATTCCAAATCTGCAGTTGTTTGAAAGTATATTAAATACCTTCCATTTCTTTCCAAGTGCCTATACATTGGCCAGAGAGACTGGTTCCCTCAGTGTGTTTGTCATAATTATTTAGGTTTGTCAGTCATGCATTGACTTCCACAGTTTTTAGTCTCCGGAGAATATTGACTCTTGTGCATCTCTCATTAGCCCTGGACTGCAGGCACTCTTAGTCTCAGTGCTGGAATAATTAGTATTAGTAAAAGGTATCCAATCTCTGAATACAGAAAATTGAGAGCGACCTTGTTGCTGACGGCTGCAGTATAAACAATAGCAATAAACAAAAGGAAGAGAGAAGAAATCAAGCTCTCCTAATTCATATCAGTATATCAGTGTAGCCTTGTATGATGCATTGGATGTTATCTTTACATGAAGAACTAAAGATATATACATTTTATCATGTTACTATGCAAAATCACGTTATAAGTCCAAAAAGGAATATTGCAGTGAGGTCGGGGCGGACAAAAATAACATACCAAGTACAATAAGGTCATTATAATATCATTATTGAGTACCATAAACACACTCTGAGGCTCTATAGGAATACTATATTTTTTTGTCGATTAAGGATGGCCATTAAAGAGTTTTATCAATACCATCTTGCCGTTGCAGATGCCACCGCTAGATGGTGCTGTTGCTATTCAGTTGCCCGGCTCTGCTGGAGAAGCTAGAGGTGCTGCGCCTCCTTCATTGTCTGAGTAAAGCACCGGGAGTGGATCCGCCGCTTGGTTCAATGTAATCCCGTCTCTCTCCGGCTCACTCACTCACTCACTCAGTCGTCCGCCATGGCGACCACGAAAAGCCTCCGCACCGGCACGGCCAGCATCTAAAGTCAACCAGGTTTTTACTACGACCGGAGGTGGATGTAAAACCTTGCTTCAACTGGGAAATACATAACGTGGATAAGCCCGCATTTCACAAGAAGGGGTAAGAATCCTGCAGCCCAAGTCCTCTGTGTGCTTTTAAGGGAAGTGATCAACTTGTTTGAGGAGATTAGGGTTAAGTCGTGGAAGCATGTCCGCTTTGGTTTTTGGTGATCTTGTGGATTTCTTTCGGGGGGAGGGAGCAATAACTATCACACTATGCGTAAAAAGCTTCATTTGCAGTCAGTAAATGTCCCATCTGTCTCCCAGTGTGGGTTGTGTTGCAGAAGGGTCGCTGGCCACAAGCATACCTTCGCTGTATGGATGTGTGCAGACATTGCAGTCGCTGGTGTTTCGTAGCCCCAGCGGTCTCTTGCTTTGCTTGACATTTCCAAATGTCGCAAATGAGTGTGCGTGTTATACCTGCTTGCTATACTCCGTTGCCAGCAGCTGGTCAGGTGAGTCCGGGCGGTGCATTTATGTCACATCCACTAATAACGTCCTGAGGATTACAGCAGCCTGCTCTATTAACCTACATTACATTAATGATGTAAACATGACCAGATCGGTGTGAAGAAAGTCTACGTGGATGGAAACACCTCAGCACCATTATTTTCTGAATTTATTCTCAGTAGCAGGATAATTTTAGGCTGCGCTGATGAGGCTTAAATCGCAACACACTTCTGGTAACAGCACTGGGCATTTAAATTGAATCGTGTAGCATCTCATTACGCTTGATGAATATATGCAATCTTGCCAGATATATAAGAGGGAACTTTTGCATACTGATTCATACAGGGCGAGCCACACCCATGTATCAGTGTCTGGAGAATAATGTTGCTGAATACAGAGGGAAACGGAGCTCTTTTCATTTCTGAGCTTGCCTCAGGTAGGCTGTTGGCTGAACCAGCCTGTCCTGCAGCCATTCAGCTGTCAGTAAAGGAATCCAGCTGTGCAGTGTTGGACAGCACTAAGAGGGGCCCCTGTGTGCCCTTGCATACAGAGGAACCACTGTTACAGCCCCTGAGACTCCACCGGCCAGCAGAGCCAGCAGTCACGGCTCCATGTTGCACACTTGTGGGGAATTTCAAGCAAACAAGTTCAAAGGCAGGGTAATTCACTGGGAGAAACACCCAGGGGTCTGTAAATGTCCCCTCTGGCATTGTACCCTGATCTAGTATGCTGCTAGCCTTATGTCACACTCTCCCCACAGGAACAAGGTGCCATTTGTACAAGTTGATGGTCACTGTTTTGCATGTTTTACTGGAGCCCGAGTGACTTATGTAGAGGAGTATATAGCCTGAGACTCATGACTGGTTGATTCATGAGCCCGGGGGCAGGGCAGGGTAAGTGTTGGCTGAAATAATCACTGCCTACTCTTTCATTGCCCTGTGTTTCACTGGTCCTTTGTTGGAGGAGTGTTGGGTTACTGCGTGCGTGGGCCACAGAAGCCACGCATTTACAGACTTGACACGAAACACTTGCCAATAATCAGGCAAGGGGCCAGCGATGATCGTCTGAGGATCAAGTGTCATAAATGGCTGGGGTTGGGTTGAACAACATGCATGTTTCCATCCACGCCCCCGGTGACAGCATCAGCTCTGGTTTCCATCAGCTCAGGGGAATGGAAGTTTGCTCTCCCAGTCCAACCGTACAGCTGGAAAACTCAAACAGACCGCGTCTCACGCCTGCTGCCCCGTGATGACAGTGTACGGACAGGTGCAAATGATAAAAACGAGCCTTCCCTGAACATAGTTGGCTGTGTGGCATCCGCGTTTATACATCAAATTAATTCCAGCTACAGCATGCTCATGGCATGCAATGGTGGACTACTTTCTTAATGGAGGCAAACTATTTATTTGGTGAGCTCTTAGGCAACAGGCAGGCTGCTAGAATCAAACATACACATTAGAATTGAGCAGATACACTTGGCTTTGTTCAGTATATCCACCGTCCTTGGCCTATTTTCTTCCAGTGCTGCGGCGTATTAAATTATCCACTCTTTTGAAATGCCTTATTCAGCTTTCAGCTTGAACTTGGCAGCAGTCATTCACCTCTGTGGTGTCTGAACAACTGCCCACTGGCCTCCACGCTGATGAACCACTTGGTGAGGTCTTGAGATGACATCAGCCGGCTGGAATGTGTGATGAAGAGAGAATTAAGCAGGACAGCAGGGCCTCAGGGGATCTGCCCAGGCAGACGGGGGGGGGGTTAGTGGCCTGCTCATGTGTCAACCTACAGGGAACGACTCCACAACTAGTCCAAACACAATCCTCCACCTGGGATTGCCTTTTTTAACTGATACAGACTGAGTCACGCTGCTGATTATGCCAGTTTCTGCACCACGTCTTTAATTTGAATTTCAGATGGGACCCAACATAGTTTCAATGGCTGTAAATGAATGGTGTTTACCGCTCTGTGCACACCAGTTCTACACTGTGCTTCTCAAAATGTGTCAGGGGACTGTATCTTTCATAGCAACAGAGCTGTAAAACATGCTCTTTGCTCATGTTCTTGTTTTCATATTTGCAAGTGGATACAAATGAATCCTTTCTATTGTCTCTTTCACCTGCCACTGACTGTCTTTTAGTTGTCGCTCCGTTCACAGCACACTCACCGCTCCATCAATGTCCACATTCACATTGGATTTGATGCCCTTGAGAGCAATTAAAACCCATCCAAGCTTATGTACACCTGTCTATGGTTGTGATGCTGGGCTTTTATGATTTCCTACATCAGTTGTCATTGTATTGACTCTTTGATTTTACACTTTAGCCCTGTGATGTGTTTGTCAAACTGAGGCTGCCTTATTTGTGCTTTGAAATCAAGAACGTGCTTGGATCTCTTTTTACAGTAATTGGTTCTCCCAAAGGCTACAATTACGAGCCATTAGCTGAGGGTGCAAATACTTCATTTGCAATTACACTGCTAGTGTGACACAGAAAGTTGTGAAGCCTGTCCTCTGGGGCTTGGTGAATTTTCTGTACTTGTACCTCACCAACAATGCTTAGTAAGGGAAAAGAGTAGTTTCTTTCTCCTCAACTCAGTTTTTGAGACAGACATCTCCCCAGCTGTGCGAGGCATGTGTGAGCGGGTGCATGCTTACGAGTGTGTATACATGTGTGGCTGTCTGTCTGCCTGCCTGACATGTCTTGCCTTCTGTGCAGGCTGGGCATTAGCGTAGCGGTGCACCATGGCGGAGCCGGAGCCTATGGCCTCTGCAGCAGGCCAGCGCCTCGGGGCCCCCGAGACTCTGGGCATCAGTACCCTGGACCCCGGACACAGACCCCCGGCCATGCCCCCTGGACGCCACGTCACCATCAGGGTCCGCATGCTGGACGACACCGAGGAGCTGTTTGACATCTCGGTGAGTTGTTCATTCCTCCCCACTCAGGCTCGTTTCCCGATGAGAATACTAATGTCAGAATGTAATTCTTCATTATTGCCCGCTGATGCGGGAGCCGAGGAAGGTTTTCCATCTTCATCACTGCAGCAGCAGTCTTTTGTTAACCTGGTAACAGGTTGGCATAGCAACTGAATAACATTAAGGTGCTGAATGCATTAATGAAACTGGAGTGATCTTCCGAGTAATGTTAGTGCTCTGCTAGCATACATCTTAGTCTAGTGTGGGGCTTTTTAACTATATATCATTTAGCAGTCTCCCAAACTGCCTCCAACCTGTTGATATTATTAAGAAATCCACTGGAAATCGTGAAGCATTCTACTGTATTCATGTATTAGAACGGCTTTGTTCTTCCGCTGTGACATCCTGGAACTTGACAACTTCGCGGCAAGCTCTTAGGAAACTGTAACCCCATGATATTTCGCAGCTCTTTCCCTCTGACACATTGATGTACAGAAGAAATGTGAGACCCACTGGTGCTGTCTCAGATCGCGTAGTAAATATAGGCAAGAAAGAGAGAAAGGCTGTTTCTTGATGTCCTTGAATGGGCAGAGCTGCCATATGAATTCCATTCATGATTTCTGGATTGGGAGGATTAAATGTGTCATCAAAGCCCTGCAGAGATCTATATTTGGACTTTTCTGGTCTAAGCCTTTTTGCGCCAATTATGTAAAAGTGTAGATAAAGTGAGAGAGTCAGTTTGAATTTGGTATTTTCTTACAGTGGCTTTAAATGTGAAATAAAGATGCAAGAAGGCCACACACATTTTTATACGCCTTACCCGTCACCTTTTAATGGTTTTGTTAGTATTATACCTGAATGTCACAGAGATGAGACGCTCTTCACACTTGTTTCCCCTAGCATTCCTCCAAAATTGTGGTATTTCAGTAAGGTATATTCTCTGATCTTGATTTAAGGCCACAAACATAGGGTGGAGTAAAGGAAAAGACTGTTATTTTTCTTGGAATAGAAGAACCAGCCATATTCTCAGACCACAATCCTTCCTGCCTGGAACAGATGAGTAGATAGAGGAAAGAGGAAAGGAGCCCTGGTGATAGAGAGAAATAGATACAGCAGACACAGAGAACTTGTTTTGTGTGGATGAATGGGGCTCGGATCAGTAGTAAAGCTGCCAGAAACTGACCCCTGTGATGGTTAGTGAGTGGGCAGTGCAGTGTGGATGTGTGCGGCTGGCTGTGTCCCAGTGCGCTCTGGGTAAATCTCGTTCCCAGAGCATGCTGTGAAGCTTGCGAGCCTCTGCTCAGCTACTAACGTTTCTACTGTTGTCTTGTGATGTACTTAATATTTAAAACTCATTTGAGATTCTCACAGAGCGATCCAATTTGATTAACAGTGCGCATTTCAATTCAGCATTCCGCTTTGATCGCGTCGATCGCTATCTTGGGTCCTTTGAGTCATAAAAAGTGTGATTGTTTTTTTGTTTCGAGAGACTGTGACTAATTAGTAGCTGTTCTGCTCCATCCCTGCTCTTTCCCGGGACTTTCAAGTCAACACCTTCGTTAAGGCTGCAGGCTAATCCCAAACATTTTCTCTGTCTGCCTTTGGCTTTGTCTCAATTAGGTCAGACCGATATATCAGTGGGCTGATACTGGCTTTTTAATAAAAATGAGGTAATGGCCAGTCATTGCTGCCCTCTGCCAGTATGATGCAGGTGAGGACGTGGTTTTACACCGCCAACATCATTTACACTTGGGAAGATATCTGGCAGTATCAAATATCTCAATATCTGAAGCTATATGCGATATTTTGGGGGTAATATTGAATATCATGATATTTTGATTGGACAATATCACGATAACAAATTGTGGAAATCAGACAAATGTAGTTGAAAATTGAAAAGAAAAAAATATATAGTCGAAATATTGTGTTCCTTGATTTATTTAATTGATTTGTTGTAATTTTTTGGCATCACAATGGTCACATTTACATATACAGCATAAACTATTGGCTCAAAATATCAATCATAGGCGCTTTAACCCAAAAATAATGAATAACAGTCATTGTATTGATATTTGTTGATTCCTTGTCTCTGTTGTCTTTAGTTGAACAAGTCACTCTGTGGTCTACATTGCCACGTGTATTCAGGTTTCACAGTTTGATACACATGGACATATTATAAAAATATAATGCTGTCTTTAGGAAAATGGGACAGAAATGAGTTATATTCAGATTGCCAGTGTGTTGTGGAGCAGATATTGGTCGGGGTAACGTATGCATTTAGTCTTGGGTCCCCCACACTACGTTGACATTCCTGTAGTCCTAACAGTGTCATGGTGATTTAGTTGAGCTGTGGTGATAGCGAGCTGTATCTGGCTCTTGTTATTGCTGCAGGGAAGCGGGGTTGAACCAAGCTGAGGGACTAGAGGCCCTGGTAATAAAAAAAGCCTTTCTCAATGCTCAATTTAACACATATTCAATCTTTAAAGTCGAGTCAGCACTTGGGATAAAAATCCCAGTGGTCTCTGTGTAGTTGTGCCTAAGGGTGTCCTCATGAGGACGCTTTCCTGAATCATCGGTTCACAGTTTGAGTGAAAAGGTCTGTTAGCCTTTGAGCAAACACAATGCAAAGAAATGGCATTCCACCCCATTTGTCTCCTATTCAGTTAAGTGTTGCAGTGGTTCTACTTCTTGGGCAATTATCGTGATGTCTGTTTCAACATGTTGTGCTTTAAGCCTCTAAAGCCAGTGGACCATTTTAAATTTTAATGCTACAGCATTCATCACTGCCTCCAGTGAAAATCTAGATGTCCTGAACGTCCCTCCTCCCCAATTCCATGCTGACTGATGCGTTATGTCCCAAAAGCCTCCTCCTGACAAAGACCGGCTCTTCTTTTTCCAGAGGCGTAGATACCTCAGCAGAATTTGCAATGATGTGTGGATGCTGGATGCCGCCAGCACGAGGCACTTAATTTTATCAGTAACTACCTGCCGCTTTTCCCACTCCCATCCCATAATGACTCTGTTTTTTCGGTTCAGCTTATTCTTTGGTAGCGGAAAACACAGATACACGACTGAAAGCTTGACTTGGCTTGGTTCCATCTGAGATTGATCTTACCTCTGCAGCAGTGAAGGGAGATGATTGCGTAGCTTAGCAATCACTTTTCTCAATCATTTGGCTAATCTTTTATAACTCTACCGGCGCCTTTTATTTGGAGAGTGACGGTTGATTTGAGATTTATTTATGCTTATTGTGACTCAAGGCGAGACAGGTTTTATATTTCACTTTAGGCGGTAAACAAAAAAACAACCTCTAACCTCGCCCCGTAACTGATCCTGAAGGCTACAGTTCCTGTTCCTCTGGTTCAGAGGGGTAAGTTTCCACCTCGTCAGGCCGGGTATCAGATGGTAGAGAAACAAAAAGGGGCCATCTAGCTATCTCGTGGGTCACATACCATGCTGTGGCCTACTTAGCACACTGGCTGTGAACATGCTTCTGTAGATCCCAGTGGTCTTCGGTTGTACAAACTCGTGCAGCACTAGACAGGCCGGGCTGAGTCACACAGCACTGGTTTGGTTATACCTGCAATTATTATTTTTTATGGGAGCAAAAAGTTGAAAGCCATCATTGACTGCACAGTTACACGCACAGTTACAGTTGATCATCAAATCCAGGCTAATGCTCTTCGACTGTGGAGTAGTCCTTGGTCTAGCATGTCTTGACTGTCACTTTGCTGATGTTTCGATGTTTGCTGATGACTGTTGAAAGCTCCACTGGCAGAGGTTGGCTGTGGCGAGTGTGAGTGCAGCTTGTGTTTAAGGATTTGGATTGGGGGATGGGACGACGAGGACAGAGGGGAGGGAAGAAAGCCACGCTCATTTGTCTGAATGAAGGACCCAGTCCGGCTCCATTAGTCCCAGTCAAACAAACCTTACTAGTGGGATTCAGCACACTCTGGAACGTTCCATTCGCCTTGTAATACTGACATTAGAAACACAGGCACACACCATTACTGTACAAATCCAGACACCACCTCCCTCCCTCACCCTCCCTCTTTCTCATCTGTCTCTCTCTCTCTCATGCTCCACCACCGCTTTTATTCTTTCTCCATAACTGTAAACGAGCCACCAAGGACTGTTTTCTGTCCTTTCCAGCAGAATGCTTTGTCCATTAGAGCCATGATGCAGCCGAGTTCACCGAGAAAAACCCTGAATTTAATTACAGACCCATATTTCACTCTTTGCATTTGTATTCGCTTTCCATAGAAGATATTGCAACCATTAGGCTACGTTGCATGGCTGTCCTTGCCCAATTACAGATTACGTCAAGAACAAATTGATTTGAAGCGCAAGTGAAAAACGCTCTCCCTCACTTTCTATAAATCCACAAAGCCCTATACATTATCAGCACCACCACATACTCAGCATGATGTCCTCAGCAGCATTTTCTGACCACACTGATCACACACAAGCAGAGGCCGCTTCAGTGCTGTGGCTGGGGTTAATCCTGCCAGCAGCCTCCCAATCCCCCCCTTTAGCAGTAGCTTTGCCTCCGCAACAATGGCTCGATCAGTGAGTTCAGATTACAGTTCATCGGTTAAAGATTAGGATTTATTGTACTTTCTACATGTTGTTTTTAGATGTACCACCCCTAGCTTTGTTTGCACTCAGTTGATATTATCCGCTGATAATCCATCGTCATCCTCTATAATACTCTGATCTAATTATAAAAAAAAACCCTGAACAGCTGATTCATACCAGTAAATGATGGTATACACACATGTGCGCTTGAAAAAATTGAGGTCAATACATTACTCTCTAGGACCTTCCTACTTATGCTTAATACATTTGTAATATTGTGTGAGAGTCGAAATTATATCAATATGGTAATATGAGATTAGATATCATGTGGGATTTTGGATATTGCAATGCTGTGATATGGCTTAAGTGTTGTCTTTTCCTGGTTTTAAAGGCTGCATTACACTAAAGGTGATGATTAGACTGTTTTGTGGCTATTCTATTATTGGCCCCTTCTTGATAGGTCATCATATCCACATTACTAATGATTATTTAGCAAAAAATCTCCTATGTGTAAATATCTTATGAAACTACCACTAGTCATCGCTACAGTATTGATATTGAGGTTTTTGATCAAAGATATTGTGGTATTTCATTTTGTCCGTACCTCCCAGTCCTGTTGTATATAAGACTCCGTCCTCATCCCGCAGCAGGTCTGAGGTCAGCTCATTCAGTCTCAGTGATGCTTCTTACAGAGGTTTGTATGACAGGGTGCAGTTCTCCTCCAGCTGAGAAGTTGACCCCTTCTCCACAATTTTCAGTGCATTATTCCCTTGACTGCGTCTGTGGTTTTATCGCCACCTGACATTCATAACAGCAGGGTAGATACCGATGCATGCACTGGAATTGCGATGAAATCACCAAGAATGAGACACTGACTCGATGATTAAAGCTGACTTTTCTTGTTTCTCATGCCTGTGACTACTCACATGCAGCCTGTTTTGGATCATTAAGAAATGCAGCCAGCGCGCAAGTATATTTGCTCCTGTTTATAAGATCCATTGTTTTCTTTTCTGCCTATTCCCATAACGTGAGGATGTTTACAGCCAAAACCTGCACAGAAAAACCAGGGCAGCACGGACCCACAAGCTGAAGGGGTCTATATAATAAAAAGAAGGACCTGTATGCCTTTTTAGGGCAAGACGCTCACTCCAGTCCAGAAGACTCACCATCACCCCACCACTTATCCATTCCCCCTTTTGCTGTCAGCCATTCATTGCGATGGAAAGCAATTAGGACGGTAAGCAGCTCCAGTGTGCCATGCTGTCAGTTGAATGGTAATGAGGTCCCGACTTAATGAGTAGAAACATGATGAAGGCCTTCTTTCAGCTCTGTCTTCAGCAGCTTCAATATGGTTACCCGGTGACTGACTGGCTGACCAGCAGTGAGGATGAAGAGCCGGGTTGTTTCTGCAGGATAGAAGGACTGAAGGATGAATACACATGGAGAGTCCGGGTGTGTGGGAAAATCAAGCTATAAGGGTCCATACTTGTCCCTTGCTCTTAGATTCCAAACTTAATCACTTATTCTCAGATCGTGGGTAATCCTTCCTCTTCTTCTTCTTCGTCTTCATCTTCTTCTTCTCCTTCGTCTTCTTCTTCTTCTTTTTTCTCTTTTGTTAGCCTATCACGAGCCTAGCTATGTCATCAATTCTATTACTTGGGCAGCAGGGTGGTGTAGTTATTAAGGAGATCGCCCACATGTTGGCAAACATATAATATTGTCCCACTGAAGTGTTATTGTCATCGCTGTTGGTTTTATTATTTGGCTGTATCAGCTGTCAGCACCTGTACATTACCAGGAAGTGATATCTTTATTATGGTAATGGCCATAAAGAGCGGCTACTAGCATGACAGGGAAGATTTCCGTCGCCTCCCAGCCCATGTGTATGTAAAGATATTCTCCCTCTCAGGAATTCCCCCCAGAAGTCTTTGGCATCCTTCCCTCCGCACAGCGAGACAGGTCGCTGTAATTGAAAATTCAAGAAGACGCATATTATTGGTGCATATTACAGACCACCAAAGGTTCCCAGTATCTCGTATTTCATGTTGTGTATTTTCAGAATGTGACATGCCGACTGTGGTTAGAGAATGCGGAGCTCAGGAGGAGGGAAGCAGTCTAGTCTGGAAGCAGTGTGTTAAATCCTGTTTAACTCTGAGCTGTGGTGGAGACACGCTCTGCTTCCCCATCCTCACAGAGCTGGAGGGGGGGTGATGGGGGGGGTGAGACGAGACGGCGGTGGGTGAATGATGCGGGGCATAGAGTATGATTTGGCACCAGCACTTTGTGATGAGCTGTCATTGGGCAAGTATGAATATAAATGGGGTTTGATTGGCCCTTGCAGCATTCAGGAGAATGGGGGAAAACCTAAGTAGCCCATAGCCACGAATCCTATTATCTACCTTTTATACCGTGTCAATGAGTTTTTTCATCCCATTACTGTCTTTCCCCATTCTGAAGTGTGACTCATGCACAAGTAACATAGAGGCAGGCTCTGTCAAGATAGACTGTGCTGTAACTGTCAGAGCCCAGATGCAGATTGTGTGCACTATAGTTCGTTTTAAGTTTGTACAGTGTCATCTATTGTGATGAATCAGATTTTGCAAAGGATAAAAAGAGATATGAGCCAACTGGTGGAGAGATGCTAGGAGATGGTGACCATGGCAACCTCTTTCCCTCAGGGTAAGCTCGTCTTTTACACAGAGTTGTGAATGAAGGGATTGTTGAAGACAGTGCGCAGATAAATAGCGCCTCTCTGATTTTTTTATCTCCCATGTTGACTGGGGAAGTGTTTACGACCTGACTAAACAGAAAAAAATCAGAGAGGAGCCTTGATTTAGCAAGGCGGATGGGAATTGCTCACACCCGGGGCATGTGATGTTTGTCACTGCTCCATGTTTAGCGTGCATATTTTATTTGCTTCTCTTTTGGGAGACCTTAAAATGGGAACATCTCTTATTCAGGACAGATTGTACTTCAGAACAAGTGAATTGCAGTCGAACAGCTGTCTTAATAGCGATGCCTCAGCCCCCATTAATCTGTTGTCATATTCTCTAAGAAAATAAAACTGCTGCTTTATCCTTACGTGGCCCGCTGCCATGGGAAGGAATTTGTCATTTATCATCCCTCCCTCTACTGTAGGAAGCACCCTGCCGACTGAGCCCGACATGACTACCGTGTCCTTGGAGCCTGATATTCTGCCTTAAGTGCCAGTTTACGATCCTGCGTTGTCTCCTTCCTGTGTGTACTGTACGTGCCCGTGCATTTCTGTCACTATATGGGCTCGTTGGTGAGATGCCACACGAAGACGGAGCTCGCCTATGTGTGGGTTGCCATGGCTACACATGGAGGTGGATGGGGAGTGTCTCAGTGAGCCTGGGCTGGCTGCCGCGCTGCAGAGTTCTGTCTTCCACTGATATCTGCTGCCATTTCCTCCAACGAGGGGAGTTGTGTGCGTGTGTGGGTGCGTGTGCATGTGTGTGTGCGCATGTGTGTGTGTTTGTCTCCATGCAGGGCTTTAATGTGAGTGTAGTGTGCTAGCATGTGGATACGCTGCTGCACACCAATTATGACTAACATATTCAGGAGGCACGACCGCTTCTCTGTATGCTCTGTATGTCTGTGTGTATGTGTGTGTGTGTGTGTGTGTGTGGCTCGCTTTTCATTCAAATCCTTTGACTGAAAATATGACTGACAATAAGTTTTCAGGGATTATTAGCCCTTCCTGGTTTCAGTGTTGATTGACCCAGTTTCCGTGAAAGATGGCATTGTGTGTAGTGTGGCAAGGGCATGGGGGGAGGGGGCGTGCGCTCAGTGTCACCATGAAAACATAAACGGAAGATTTGTGTGCCAATATTGTGCCACTGAATTCAAGGATGCGGCGCCGTCACACATGAGAATGAAGACCTTTTTTTTTTTTTTTTTGTAATCCGCCGCTGGTGAATGAAACAGACACATCCCGAAACTGGAAAATATTAAAAGTGCTCGCCGCTGTGAAGGTGGCATTCATGCGCTTTGCATCACTGTTGCGCTGAATATCTTAAGCCCAGAAAATACTCTCATCCTTCCCTCAGATGAACTCTGAACCCTCGGTTGCCTTTCTCATGGCATGAAATTGAAATCCCACAGCGGGATGCGGGGGGGATTGTTTTCCCACGTACAGCCATCTTCCTCCCTCCCGTCCTGAAATGTAATTGGGTCCTGGAGGATAAGAGCCACAGGAGAGGAGCAACAGTGGAATTATACGGTGGCTGGTGGCTAAGAATACTAAAGATGGTGGCGGGTGAGAGGAACATGCATGCATACACAAAAAAACAGGCAAATTTTTACGAGTATGCACTTCCCTTACTCAAAAACACCTCTGCTTTTCAGTTAAACATAAATAGCTGCAGATTTTCAGGAAATAATTACAGCTCTCTCAGCGGAATAGCATGTGTAATTGTTTCTGTAACACTAAGGCATTTTGGTAGCAGTGAATAAACTGTGTGAATGAATGCTTGACCACCAACAGGTCCATGTTTTTCCCAGTTTTGCGAGGATATTCTTCCTCGCAGCGCTGGGAAATTAGATTTCCACCGTCCGCCTGATTGGAATGTGCATAGCAGAACCATGTGATTCCCTCTGAGAATCGGTTGTTACACATTACCCCTGTCAGATACCCTGATAGAAAACTGTTTGGGGGAGGAGAGGGTGGGGGGATTTCTATTGAAGGGGTGTGAGCGATTTACAGTGGTTTGGATGTGTAAATATTTCTTATTTCCATCATGTCGATTTTGTGATGCTGTGTGGATTAATGAAGTGGTTGGAAGTGTAGATTTATTCATTGCCTGGAGGGTTTTTCTTTTTTTTTTTTCCTCTTTTTTTTTCAATTGCAACACCAGCATTTTCACCACCACTGCATACATGTTCCATTAAAATAAAACAGCCTAATGGGTCTGGAAATAGCGCTAAAACACAACTGATGGCCTTAACTCTCCATATTCTGGACCACATAAAGCAAGCATATTGGACTTTAGGGTTAGAATATAGAACTTGACACCCTGTGCCACAGAAATCCATTTACACTGCATTACAGCCACACTGTTTCCATAAAGGGCAAAGTGGTACAATACAGAGATACTGATGAATAGTGATGCTTCAGTTAACAATTGAGGCGAAGCACTAAGCCGGATAGATACGTTCTGTCGCTGCATTGGCTTCCATACAGTGCTCAGGTGCTTTGGGAGAAGCGATGCCTTTTATAATATGTCTTTCTTGTTCCTATGGCAACCGAGGCGATTGCGGAACCTTCTCGTGTTTGTTTGGCTCAGGCTGCACCGGCTCTATGTGCCGTCTTCCCATACGCCTGTGTCAGTTCACCAAAGGAGGGATGAGACCTCGGCAAACCTAACCTGGGATCTCTTTGTTGGCTTTTCTGACAGTCGCATGAATGTGGATCCTCTGTTTGTTCATGCCCATGCACTCGGTGTGTGTGTACATACATTATTCCATTGAACATCGCCCTTTGATGATTGAATCCTGATCCTTTCGTTAAGGCGACGACTGAACTGTGGCGCGGCGTCCCTCTCTGCAGCCGGCGTGGCAGACATCACAGTGCGCGGTGGGTGTGGTGGCGGCGCTGCTTCTGGCTAGCTTCTGACTCCCTGTGATGTCCTCTTGGTCTCAAATAGAGGTTGAAACCCCCATGGGAACATGTAAGCCTTGGCTGCACAGCAACTTCACAGCAGCATCGCCCCTGTTCAATGAATTATGAATTTCTCATTGAGATTCAGAGGGCTAATTAATATGTCAAAGCCGACTGTGATATCCTGGGATAATCCCGATCTCGTGGTGCTGTATTTTTACCCGGGCGGCCTGATAGCGGGTTCCTGCTCTCATCTTGTGAAATATCCTCATCGCACCCCTATCCAGGAGTAAGGAATTATTTAAGCACAAAAACAAAGTGATGATGAGGGTACCGCGGGCCCAATTTCTGCACCACTAACTCCTCTGCTCTGTTCTGCTCTTAGTATCTTCTGTCGCGCTTAATCGCCTACATGGGTAATTAAAATCCAACACCTTGTCACGTTTCACCTCGGCCTCGTCCTTGCAATTAAGAGCTCTAGCTTTGGGCTGTGCGCCCGCGATGATGACGCTCCCGTGATGCGCCTGTCTCTGGAAAACGTTTCGCAGCAGAATTCCTCGCAGCCTTTACCTGGGCCCTCTGAGTCTGCCTCCCACCGCTCCCTGGCAGTAATTGAATTTGGGGCCTCTTGGGTGGAAGAGACGAGATGTGTGGGAGGCGGGAGGGAGGATGGAGGATGAATGGAGCGATGAAGGTTGAGCTGAGGGGGGGACGGAGACAGAAAGAGGAGGAGAGACAGAGCGTAGAGAGAATGGAGATAGTGCTTTGTGCGTGGGTGCGTGTGTGAGAGAGAAAGAACGAAATGAAAAAGAGGGTGAACTCGGAAACCAGCGGCCCCAGCTGTACTTACGCCTGCTGGGAAGATATTGACATGACAGGAGCGCCCGCCCCTCCCAATTAAAGTGGGAACTATTACATAAGCTACCAAGGAGAACAGCAAACCAGATTTGATCTGTCCCGGGGCAGCGGCACGGCCAAGTTCACATGGCCTCGCTCAGGTTCCCTCTGTAGGCTTTTTGTTCCCCCCTGCACTCCAAACTCTCTGTAGGTATGTTCGGGCTCCATTGAGCTTTGAGACTGGGCATCCCCACTGTTGGGCTTTTCTCTGGCTGTCCCCATTGGTAAGTGATGTGCGGAAGTCCAACGCTAAAAAGAATCAAAGCTCTGTCATCGGGGGCCAATGTGGGAATGCCCCCTAATTGATATCAAAGGATTTGTCCCTGGGGACGTCTCCTTTCAGAGGAGCAGCGGGGCCGGTCTGCTGCGGGCATTCGATGTCTCTGGATTCTCTCAGCAGCAGCGAATGGTTGCTTTTGGTCTGTCTGTCATTGTCAGGGATGGCAAAATAAGCAGCTCTGGCAGGCTGTGGTGGAAGTGATGAATCGTCCTTTCTGGTTTGTGTCCTTTTTGCCATGAAAGCTGAATAAGAGTCTTAATGGTGTAAAGTGGTGACTTGAAGATCCTGTGTTACCAGTTCCCTTTGCAGGACGATTCTCTTTTCTTTTTGAGCACAAAGTGATCAGGGCATTACGATGCACAGACATTGTATTTAGGCCTAAGTCTGCATAATATTAGCTCATACATACAGGCCTGTTCTATATATTTACTGTCAGTTAGAATAGATTGATCAGCTGATCATTTCATTTTATAGGTTTGAAGAAATTCATGTGATTTCACTTGCTGTATTACATTAAAAGAAATGACATATTATTAATGATGGCTTGTGCTCATAAATACCGAAGCTCTGTTGGGAACACAGGAGCATTTAGCCTAAAACTATATTTAGTGAGTAAAATCACATTTGAATGACCTGATGTAAGTGCAGTAATTGAAGTCCAGGATCAAATCTAAACCATGTGGTTTGGATGAGGATGTCGTTAGTAGCGAAGGAGGAGTGTTTATGCTGAGTTTGAGTGCTGAGTGCTTTTGATGACCCTGTTATCTTGTTTTTTTCTTACTTTTCTCTCCATGATTATGTTTGTGGCTTTTCTGCTTTATTGGACAGTGTTCAGTGAAGAGTTGCAGGGAGAGAGAGACAACATGACAACAATAACAAAGGTCAGGCCTGCATTTGCACTCAGGTCCCGCTGACGTACAAGGACACATGTTCAGTTTTCATCTATTGAAGTTCAGGAATGCTGTTGCAACCCTTGGCCTTTACGAACGCTTTGAGTAAAGTTCATCATTATTCTTTATTGAATAGCTCTGCCATTGATGACATTTTCAACAAGTAGATCAATCTGTTAGTGCTGGGTGATAGTGACAAAATCAAATATATTACCTTTGACAAAATACCTCAATATTGATATTGTGACAATATTGTAAGGATGACTATTGGTGATTTCTTAAGATAATTACACACAACCGATTTTTGATATACAATCATGAATAATATAGATGTGATGGCCAAGCAGGTAGAAACAATGGAACAGATACAGACCAAGTTCATAAAATTGCATCCCTTTACTGTATTGCAGCATTTAAAACCAGGAAAACGCTTAAGCCCTATCATGATATTACTGTATCCAAAATCCTAGATGACATCTTGTTCCATGTCATTATAGCAATATATCACCCAGCCCTTTTTTTCTGTGATGTCACTCCACTCACACTAAAGGTGTTAAAGGCAGAATTGGCTGTTTCAAGCTTATTTTCAGCCCCCCCAGGCCTATCACACTGAGTCTGGACCCATCTCAAGGGACAGTTGTATGCATGTGTCCATGTGTGTTTGTGTGTGTGTGTACGTGTGTATGTGTGTAATCCTAACCCTTGGACATACTAGTCACATCCTGGCTAGTCAGCTCCAGACACATGGAAATGGCCTTGGGTGTGCTTGAGAAGTCAGTCTTATGAACTGGGTGCGGCACTGAAGCCCCATCTATTTTGGATCGCAGAAACCATGGTTATGGTCACGGTAATTACAACATTATAACACCGAGAATGAGAGCTAAACGCTTCACCACTTAAAGTGGAGCACTCCTCACACTGTATAGTTACCCAAATAGCACAATTTTGTGTGAAGATAATCACTGCTGTTTGTGTACAGACTATTTTTGCCCAAACCACATACTTTCCTCCTGCTCAAGATGATTCCATTATACATTTTTTTTTTCTCAGAGATTAGGGATCACACTCTTTTTTTTTTATGTTGCCATGGTTACCAGTCTGGCTCTCTCTTCCGAGGCAGAGGAATTGGTATTCTGTAGTCACAAAGACCTAAATTCCTGCCGGACGCTGTGGCCTGCAGACATACAGCAGCACCAGCCCTCGCTGAGGTTACTGCATCTGTTTGTCGGCCTGCTGGTGCGCCGGCGTTTTCCAGCGACGGCCTTAAATGTGAGAATTCACCTCAGGACAGCGTCCACATTTGTCACGCTGTGGAAATCTACTGCTGATGCCGCTGCCACAGGGCGCTTCACATAGAGAAAAAAAAAAAAAAAAGGCTGGAGTTTTAAACTGAGTCGCATTAAAATCAACACCAAACTGGAAGGCAAAAGACAGTATAGTGCTGCGGTCAGTGTCACGTGTCGAAATAACTTGACATCTGCAGCCGTACTGTTCACGTTAGAGCCTCGATTTTCCTGAAACTCAATCCCATGTCCTCCCCAACATGGTTTTAATACTGCTGGGCTTATGTTTAATCAGTGGATTTGATTAAGAAAAAAAAAGCAGCTCTCTTGAAGTGCAGCTGTTCAGTTGCAACTCTTTCTTTTTTCAAACACGCAAACACACAAAAAACTACAACAGCGCATCCAGTAAAACATCACGGCGCTTTAAAAACCTGTGATTTTTTCATTTTTATTTAATCATCGCCATGTGTTATGATCGTCTTAAAGCAGTGTTTGTTCTGCACTAAATACCTGATGTTTCATGAGGTGGTTTTATTGAGTGTTATAACACCTTCAGAAAGTGCAGGCCTGTTGACATAGCAACTCCGACTCAGGCCTGCTCAATGTGAATCAATAAGTGTGTGTGTGTGTGTGGAGCAGAAGTGACTGTTTAACACAAACCTGTTGCTTTCCCGCTCGGAGTGACCAGAATCGCTGAGCAGATGTTTCCCAAGACCTAGTAAACACACGCTGAATATTCAGCAGGCATCTGACCATGTGGTGGTACTGCCAACCACATCGCCGACGGTTTTATCGGACAGGAAGTGATTTCTTGGCTGATGACCTTAATCCTTGTCCGTAGGAAATTCAGGCTCATGTTGCAGCTCTTGTTTCGACATCTGCACGCTCTAAGGTCAGTCATATTCTGTCCAGGAAAATCCCCGTAAACTCCCCATATTGACAGGCTTGGTGCATTTATAATAAGTAAAGACTGTAATGAGCATATTATTTTTGTTTTTTGTCTTATAATGATATTTGATTGTGTTTTTTACATGTCTTAAGAAATAGGTGTTTACAATTTTTTTTCTCACTTATTTTTTAATTCTCTATCTTACTGCATCTGTGTTTAACATGGGCTCATTCTATTTTAATGTGTTTTACTCAATACCAGTGTAAATAAGGAATCTTAAAGTGAGTTGAAATAATGGTGTGATGATGATGATTATGATTCTGTTCATGATTCAGCTTGTGCATTCTGCAAAAAGACTCTTTTGTTGGTTCTTGTAGGGTGTGTGGCTGCAGATAGAACAGCTTATGGGTCAGTTGGATGCAGTTGGACAATACTCTTACCAAAGATCGGTCTAATATTTCAAAATCTGTTATTAGAGGGACTTTTTGGGTGAGGCAGGTCTGCAACATGAGACAAGACCAGGGACGTCATGTCGCAGCAGCTATCATCAGCACAGTAACTCGCATTACATCACAGCACTGCGGAGGGCCTCTGGATTTGTTGGACTGCGAGCTAAGTAGTTTAGGGCTAATCTCAAGGAGGCGAATTGATTGGCCTCGCCAGTAAAGCAGCATCTGTGGCTGTCATTATTTATTACAGGGGGGATTATGGGTAAAGGAACGTGCCACAGGACGGCACCGGGCGAACCAGCGTATACCTCAAAGAACCTCGAAAAGAATCTCGCGAACAACGCCCCAAAGCTTGAATCTGCTCGCACCCTGTAGTCCACCTTCTCCACAGGCCTGTCCCGCCCAGAAACCCGTGGAGGTCTGGGGTGTTGTGGTGAGACGTCAGGCCGCCCCACGGTTGGCTTCTCCCCAGCCCTTTGAGTCCGCCTGAGTTTATGCCACACGGCAGACGTTGGCTCCCACAGTGTTAAATCATGAGCAGGGTGTTGTCGTCAGTCAAGGCGAGGCTTTTCTCTGGCAACTGGAGCCGTGAACTCTGCGCTCTTCCTCCCACACATAAAGTATCAAATTATATGGCAGCGGCGGCATTGAAGTCGATATCAGATTACAGGTGGACTCTTTATTTTTTTTTGGTGCCCAACCTGTTACTTCTTTGAATTCCTCCCAGGAGCTTGTAACATTTGCATGTGTGAGGATTAATATTGTCTTTGGCTCCATGAATCCACTGAGCCAGGCTCTACATATTAATGACGCCGAATATTCCTAATAGTCCTTATGCACCATTATCTTATTAACATGCCATCATATTACTTTGCTCTACCTCTCACACTCTCATTCTCTCTCTCTCTCTCTGATACTCTCACCCACCATGAGTGTGTCTGCTCCAATATTAGTAAGCGGCTGTTTTTTGCAGGCAGGCTGGCACATTTACTTGTACTTAATTAACATACCTTGGGTATAAATTTTTCCAGTAGAGTGTGTCCCATCTGTTTTGTATCTAATGGATTTGTCTTGGTTTTAAGCGTTGCTAAAGCATACCTGGCCCGCCTCTGATCTATGTCTGAACCAGTGCCCAAGCTGCTAATTCAACAGCTGTTTGTCTGCCTTTAAACATACGAGAGCACGCTGATGTTGAGTTACAGTCCCAGCTGCGCCCATACTGCATTACATCTTACATTTTAGTACAGTGGATGTTGAAATAGTGGCTTTTGAAGCAAGCACAAAAACAGAAGTACGACTCTTTTTCTCTTTCTTATAACATGCAGCTGAGATCACAACAGAGTGTCACGTGTCAGGTGGAGACATCAATGATTCTGGTGTTTTCCTGCATGTTTTACTTTAGTTTAGGTGTATGAAGCGTAAAGGAAGGCGTGCTTAGTTAGCCTGGGTCCTGCTTCCTTTCACTTAAAGGATAGGTTTGGTATTTTCAACCGAGGCGCTATTAAAATGTTGAATGTAGAAACTTACTATACAATCCATCAATTGTTTTAGGTCTCAAAAACCATTTTAAATGTCCTTTTCAAAAAGGGGAAACTTACAGCACAGTCAAATCCGTCTTGGAGTTGTCCACCCACAAAACGCTCTCTAGCAGGTTTTTATTTAGCGTTTATGATAATGCATTGCCTCGTATAACGTTACACCGTTCTGCTGCTTTCTTGGATAATGCCGTGTTGACTTAAACTCAGACCTCAGAATTTCCATCTTATGTATTTCTGACCGGCGATAACATGGTTTTCACGGTGTCAGTTCAGGATAAATGAACGCTCACAGGAAGAGGAAAATGATTTTTTTTCTGAATAAAGAATACCAAAGAACGGAGTCGACACAGTGAACACCATGTTATAGCAGGTTGGAAATTGACGAGATGGAAAATCTGAGGTCAGAGTTCAAGCCAACTGACAGGAGGACAGTGTGGATGTATACAAGTCAGTGTATGGTATTATAAACTTGTTAGAAAGCAGCATTTGCAACCAATTTTTGATGGGCAATTTCAAATTTTCCAAGATGTGTTGTGATGTACTGTGCTTTGAATTTCCAGTTTAAAAAAAAGGACGCTTATAATGTTTTTTGAGGCCCTAACAGAGTGCTCTGTTAGACTGTGTTGAAGGCTAGCAAGAAGCTGCAGCAGAGTGGTAAGATTTATGTGCAGTTATAAAAAGTAGGTATCGACATTTTAAAACGGACTGGGCTGAAAAATGCCAAACCTATCCGGGAAATGACCCATATTTCACTTTTGTCTTTTGCATTTAAATGCTTTCTTAACCTCAAGCATCACTGTTCAGGTGCTCTCTTCTTCACAAAGCTGCTGTGGTTTATGTCGAGGACTGATAAGGATTGGCTACATGAATTGCAAAGTGCTGCAAAGTTACGGAGGCCTTGCTGTTTTTCCGCCTCACTTGGCTGTGTGTGAACCAGGTCCTGATTTTCCTGCCTGTTTGTGATTATCATAGACTGGCATTCCCACAAATTTACTCATGGTGTGTTTGCAGGCGCTGATTGGTCTTTTGGCATGCGGCTAATGTGCGCAAAATCTGCTAGTTGTGATTACACCGCGCTTCTCCTGGTATACTGTCATAAGTGCCACACTGTTATATTTATATCGTCCACTTTTTACGCCTATTATCACTTTTTCTCAGCTCCTTGGTGTGTTCTGTATCAAATGGCTGTTTAATCCATCCAAATCATTGAGAATTAACTCTTTGACATGTTTTGTATTCAGTGTATGTATGAAAAGCTCATCTCCTTGTTGGCCTGACCTTGTGGGAGTTGTTTCTGAGAGTTACACTCAATTAATCTTTTAATTAACCTATTGATTGCCTTCGCTTGCACAGTTATAGTCCTGTACTCAAAGCTCTATGAAAGGACCTCCCCTGTTTCCGGATTCTGCGTGTGCAGCACTTTAGTAGTTATCTTTACATTAAAAAAAAAAAAAAAAAAAAAAAGCACAAACTGTATTTCCAATCCCTCGCTGCTCTGAGGATGCAGCTTTTTGTAGCGTGGATTAGCTGTGAACTATTTTTAATAAGCCTGCTCTGAGGGGCTGCTAACGAATATAAAGCAAAACATGTCTGACATTAACTTTAAAGAGGGGATAATCACGGTGATGAGACATTATCGCCTTTAAGTGATGTTTTGGTTCGTATCTGATAATGGCCATGAACACAGCCGGAGAAAAAAAACACCAACAGCAGCTGCATCGCTCTGCAGATCCTCCACCGCTGTTACCTGAAGGCTGTTGCAACAATATGGTAATAGCAGTTTAACATTCATTATTCAGTGCCTCTGTCTGCCCTCATCCAGCTAAACTAAATGTGGAGTTTCTCTGGAGGAACGCATCCCTCCCCCCCCTCCCTGAGTGACAGTAATCCCTGGCTCTGGGAAGGGGCTTGGAGTTGAGACGAACCAGCATGGGTCCAGAATTTTTGAAGCGCTCTGAAAAGGGATTGAGGGAGAGGAAGGGAAAGAGGGCCAATCTTTTTGGTAATTCCAGCTGCCTTAGAAACCCTTCTGGCCCTCAGTTTTATTTCCATGATTTTCTAAATCAGGCATGAAAGAACTTGCTGATATCTTGCATGTACTGTATGTTTTACATAATACCATGTCTTGGTATTTGCATGTATAGTGAGACACATTTCTTCCAATCTGTTGGTGTCTGTCAGTTTGATCCTTTGCCTGAATCTCTCCTGCAGCTTGTTTACTGACTTCACTAATTGTGCGACCCCGCAGCCGTTAAATCAGTGCAGTGATTTGTGGAATTTCGGAGGAACAGTGGGACGTCCTTGCACACAGCGCCGCACTGTTAGCTATGCAGCGGCGCAACGGTCACAACAGGACACTTAATTATGCTTTATGCAAAATCAATATGTTTCTAGCTGCCCAGACAGGACTCCCTAGGAGGTCAGGCAGGCGAAGTGGGGGAAAAAAAAAAAATTTGTGAGGGAGGGGAGGGGAGGAGGAGGGTATCACGACTCACTACCTCCATCTCAGGCTCATCCCCCTTTTGAATACAGGGGACGTTCTTTTCATGGTTGTCCTCTCCGGGCCTTGAGGCGAGCCCACTGTGACAGAATGACTCTGACAGCTGTGGCAGCCCAATCACCACTTTCCCCACAGTTTTTATGTTGATATTTTTCCTCTGCGGCTTGGGGGTTTTGAAGAAGGGCAAAGGAGGGAAAACAGAGGAGTTTTTATCACTTGATCCCTAAATGTTTTGCTCAATTATATTTCAAATAACATAA
>OMLF01019730.1:0-26810 GCA_900302615.1 Holocentrus rufus
AAAAAAAAAAGGCAAAAATGGCAAAAAAAAAAAAAAAGGCAAAATACCCTTCTTCTGACTTACCCAGAGTAAGACAAAATGTTCAATATCACTTTTACCTCTGTACATCCACTGGTTCTATTCTGATGGGTAGCATTTCATATTAGCTTAGCATAAAGACTTGAAATCTACAGGAGTCATTTGCCTAGCTCTGTCAATGTGAAAAAATAAACCTTACAGCAACTCCAAAGCTGTCTCTTTTTTTGAAAAATGGGAGCTGCTTTAGGAGATGTTAGATGATAGGAACCTAACCAATGAACACATATATTCAACTTGTCCTAAAATTACTATTTTTTTTATTCCAAGATGTGTATTTCAAATACATATGATACATTGTTTAAGTAAGACAGCTTCGGAGTTGCTCTAAGGTTTATTTTTTCACTTTGACACAGCTAGGCTAATGACTCCTGTAGATTTCAAGTCTTTATGCTAAGCTAACACGAAATGCTAACGATAGGAACCAAAGCAGTGGATGTACAGAGGTAAAAATGGTATTGAACATTTTGTCTGAGTATTTCTTTAATGTTGGAGATGATACACTGACAAAACATTACAATCCCAATCCTGACATTGACCTTCCCAATCCATATCGCAAACTGCGTTAAGATGAATTACTTTCAAAATGTTACAGTTTACAGTCTGATTAAGTTTAGAACATTCTGATGATGAACTTTTACATTTCTGGCTCCTCATTCATAGTGATTGAATTTCATGTCTACGGAGTCGTTTTGTTGCCATTTGGAACTGAATTGTAGTGGATTCATCTCGTCAGTCCGTCCCACGGAGAGGGCAGCTGGTCCAAATGTTTGGTACACTCCATAACAAATGCTGGTATCAGACCAATATTATAGATTCCAGATTCAGAGAGAGCTTGATTTGTTTGGCAGAGACATCACAGTGGACAATACAGACTTTGGCCCGGATCAGCCATGCTTATGGTCCAGTGACTTACAGGGATGGGTGTGTGTCTATGTGTGTGTGTGTGTGTGTGCATGTCAGGGAGAGTCTGTGCAAGCCACAGGGCAGATCAACTAGAGCAGAAGTAATACACAGCAGCACAGTAGCTCTGTTACACACACACACACACACACACACACACACACACACACACACACAAATACACATATAGTAACCCTAGGCTGATTATGCGAAAACATATCGAACTGACTAGACAAAGATCCAGATTCTGATTCAGCTACATTCAAGATGAGATGAAATGAATCAACACAACACTGATGTCGAATTCCATGTCCATGTAAACTGTAAATTGTGTCTTTGAACTATAAACATGAAAAACAGATTTTCATGCTGCAATCATACCATCAGCCATGTTAAATGTATATATGTAGGTACATGTATGCAGTGTACAGTACCCATAGTATATCTTGCACTGTCACTTTGCACCATGTGAAGTCCAATGGTCCAAATGTGTCAGGACGGTCCATTTCAAATTCACATTAAAACATTACAAAACGGGAAAGGTAAAATTCTTTTCTGTTCCATCTTCTCTATTCTTATATTCACTCTGCCTCTGTCCTTTTGTCTCTGTCCAAGTTAGTTGGCACAAATCATGTGGAAAACGAGTAAAATCATGAAATTCCTGTCACATACCCTACTCTCTCTGCCCAGCCAGTGGGCAGTGGCGCTGCTCCAGTCTGCTTCATTTAACACAGATTCTTATTACACTGGCTTACCAACTGGCTGGCTGACTGCCTGGTTGGGTAGAGAGAATGGGCCTGGAATCTCTGGCTTACATGGTGAATAAATTAATGATTAGCTGACAGGATGACTGACTGTTGGATAATGGCTATGTGACTGACTGGTCCTGTGTAACTCAGCGGGTAAACCATCACACCAACACTGCCAGGCTGAGACAAAAATCCAAGTCAAAATTGTGCCCATTTTTAGAACTGTAAAGTGTGACAGACTGCATATTAAAGGAATACCACAATGTTTTGGGCGAAATACCCTTTTTCTGACTTACCCAGACTGTATGTTCACTGGTTCAGTTCCTATGGGTTGCATTTTGCATTAGCTTAGCATAAAAACTTGAAGTGTACAGGAGTCATTAGCCTAGCTCTGTCAAAGTAAAAAAATAAACCTTACACCAACCCTGAAGCTGTATTATTTACACAATGTATGTATACTATGTATGTATACTCCTGTAAGTGTATTTGAAATACATGTCTTAGAATTAAAACAAAAAACAAAACAAAAAAACCCCCAAGACTTTTCAGGAGAAGTTAGACAGTAGGAACTATAATAGCTGAATACATAGTTCACTTCAAAAATTCCAAGATATGTATTTCATCACCATGTAATACAGGATACATTGTGTAAATAAGAAAGCGTCGGAGTTGCTGTAAGGTTTATTTTTTCATTTTGACGGAGCTAGGCTAATGACTCCTGTACATTTCAAGCCTTTATGCTAAGCTAACATGAAATGCTAACCACCAAAACCGAAACCGAACCAGTGGCTGTACAGAGGTGAAACTGGTATCAAACATCTTGTCTCAGTCTGGGTAAGTTGGAAAAGGGGTATTTTGCCCAAAATGTTGGAGTATTCCTTTTTAAGACAGAAAGAATGACTGATTGACACACACTCCATAAACAGAAGTTCAATACTTACTTGAACTTGAAGGTCTCCCCGAGCTCAGTGGCATCGCCTGGTGATATCTCAAAGATCCCTGAGAATGGGTACGGGTGTCCGCCATAGGCAAACTCTAAACACATACACACACATAGATCAGCGCCTGCTGTTTTGATGCAAAAAGCATAACTGATCATTGAGAAATCAAGCTGATATTCCTGTCTTTTGCACCCATTTCCGACTATGTGTACCCTCATAACAGCTGAGACCAGGTTCAAATAGCACCTGCTCAGAAATTTAAGGTTAACCGTACCTCTGCCGTAGACCTCAATCCCTGAGTGAAAGACTCCGATGCCCAGAGAGGACGTGAACTCATTGATCCAGTACTAGAAAGAGAGAGAGGGAGGGGGAGGTTGTGTTTGAGTTCCTTAGTAAAACAATCCAATGAAAAACAAGAATTGGGTATGCACCCTCAGTTGGAATGTTCATGAGTCTAATGCCATAGCAACAGTCAGAGTTTCATTTGCAACCGTTAACTAATTCTATAACAGTTGCATTGTGTAAAGTCAGTCTAACATGTTGAATGTCTGTATGTAACGTGATATGCAGTGGCCCCTGTACTCTGTGGTATGTCTTACAATGTGGCCTCGTGCTATGTGTGTGGTCATGTTGCCCTTGTGCTAAATATGTACTGTGAAACCTTGTATATTGTCAATAGATCTCTGCACCATTGTCACTAAGTCATCCTAATGTGTGTTTCCTGCACTTGGTGATTCAAGTGATCTGTCAACAAGCCACTGGGCTTTTTTATACACACATCTAAAAGGAGAGACAAGGTAAACATCAAGCAGACCAATGGACAAATACATTTCTATTTATGTAACTGTTTTACAGCCCTCATGAATTCATCAGAATTTGTTTGCACAGCTAAAATTAAAATACAGATTGAACAGAAAAACAAACAAATGTTCGACTAGCGAAACTTGACATGCAAATAACTGCAATTTTATCACAGAAAGTAGTTGAAGAAACAACATGGCTGTTGCAACAAAGCTTGTAACTCCAACAAAGCATTGCTAACTGCAGCTCATCACAACCAAAACAAGCTGCCATTCAAACATGTGTGTTAAGGGAGCTAGTTAGCAATCTTTCTAACTTTGTTTTTTATTCTTGTGATTTACTATTTTTATTTTCACTAAATCACAACAAAACTCAACAAAAATCAGAAAAGGCAGTGACACAAAGAGAACAAATAAAACAAACTTAAGGTAGAAAATAATATTGGGCTAATGACCGCATATTCTGTAGGAAGTTACTCTTTTCCCAACACTGCAGTCTCGTGATCTCCAGCTGACTGAAAAGTGATCTGTAAAGATGTTTACAGACACACAAAGGAAAAAAAACCCCTAACAAAATCAATAATTGATCGAAGCAGCACTGATCTCCAGCGTTACGTTCCATCTTTTCTGTGGTGCATCTGTCTAGAATTTGATCGTGTGCCCTGTGGCTGCGAAGTGACTGGCCAGGCTGTTGCTAGGCAGAGTCCGAGTGTATGAGACAGATCCGTTATCATAGCTCCGCTTGACTTGAAGACAGAGCTGAAGCATGTAGTCAGGACACAGAATTTGAATGGACAGAAAAGGACACTCCAAAGTGTATTGTGGTATCTTCGTTCAGTTCACCTAACATAGCTTCCACAGACTTTAGTTAACGTCAAGTTCATGAACAGAGTTTCATGTGTCGACAGAATATGAGACAGCTGACCCATGTGTAACTCTCAGAGAGTTCATTCATCACAACTGTAACTGTAACACACCAGTTTTCTGGGGGTCATAAGCTACATCTCAATTCAGGGGCTGCCTCCTTCAAGGGTTGTATTTCAAGACAGTATTTGCCCAAAAAAGCAGTTTCAATCCAAAGTGTACTCTGAATGTAGGCCAAATAGGCCTTTTTTTGGAAGACACAGCTGATGTATGCTTTACTGTCCTCCACATCCCACAATCCATTTCACAAAGCTGTCATTTTGGAGAGTTATAATGGCAGCAAGTGAAAACGAAAGTTGGGGCTATATATGCATGTAATACAAAGGTAAGTGCAAGTTTATAATGTTACCCACTGTCATTTAGACTAAGGTAAAACAATGAAATTGAAATCTCATGGCATTTTTTTCATTAGCCAAAGTTAACTAGAATAATTAAATGTTTAGTACTGATTAAAATGATGTTTAAAAGCTTTGAAATTTCATTTCAATGCATTTTTGAACACTGATACATGTTATTGAGGTGTATCATTTAATGAGTAACGAGTAACAGCTGGGCTAGCTAGCATCTTTGTTACAAAGTCCAGCAACTGGAAATACGAAGACAGCGAAAAAATGGGCGGGGCGCACAACATCAATACACCAAAGAACAATGATTTCCATGACAACATTGTCAAATTATAGTAAGCATTGTAAATGGACCAGCCAAACGAGCACTTGGGAATGGCCATTCCATAAGGATTCACACAAACTCAAAACTTTTCAGCTGCTTCTGTGGGGCTCAGGCAGGAATACAAAAACACAGGGAGAGGAACTGTTTGAAATCTGCCATCATTTTTTTAGTCCCGGGTCAGTGGAATATCTTTCTTTTAAACCACAAAAATTTTATTCCATGTTTCAGTAATGACAATTGTCACACACAGCGACCAAATGTACATTAGGCCTACATTTATTGGACATTCTTCTCAAAATCGGCTTGTAGTGTCAACAACAGAATAAGCTTCAACTGATCTAATGATCATTTATGATAGCAAAGTGCTAGATGGTACAGCAAGAGCCATGCTGAGAAGCCTAAAACAAAGGTTGGGTGGAGCGAGTGACATGTAATGTACATTGTCAGACTCCTGCCTGCCCCAGAGACCATTTGCACTGCAAAGCCTATTTATTTATCAAACAGCAGAACACCCTAATAGACACAGTAAGCTATTTAAAAACTATTCTCCTGTTTCCCATCTATTGTTTTGCAAATATATAGCTGCATAAAACCACTTGCAACAGAGCCCGTGGGCATTATTACCCATCTGCATTGCAAATTTTTCCCTCCACATTTTGCATGTAACAGTTTATACCCAGAATGTTATCACTTGGAAATGATGGTGTTTTATCTTCCTCTGGTTGTTTCTGTTCCAGTCCAGGGGAAGCATGCACTATGCCTGGTTAAAAAACAACAGTCTTTATTTCTTTTCTTTTTTTAGGCATTTCTCTTCAATACGATAATTTGGTTCAAAGGAATATTGTCAGGACACTGTGGCTTTGACCCTTGCACTCTGTATTACTGGTTGATCTAGGGAAGCTTATTCTACTCACTGCAGATCATTCTGCATTTTACTTACATGACGTTTCAGGAAGGAAACTGTACTTCTACTGTAGTAGGATTTTGAATACTGTTTCCACTCCTCCTGCATGGTCACCAGTTTGAACCCCTAGACCAGCTTGAAAAATCTAGAAATGAATGAGAAACATTCTCCACTCCCTCAACAGCTATTGTCAAGATGCGCATGAGCAAGACAGCCAACCCCCCGCTGCCTTCAGAGGACATACTCAGTGGCCTACCTATCTAGCAGCATAAAAGCCAAATCTGTTTCACTTGTCAGCTCTTTCTTCTCCTTAGGTTGACTCCAGTGTTAAAAAGCACCACTATGTACACCATGTATTTCAACGCCTGCTAAATATGAGGCCACTGGCCTCACATTGACATCTGCAAGCCAGCTCACGGCTGGCCATGACCACAAATGATATACATCCCCAAAGAACTCCAAAATCCTTGAAAAGCAAAGAAAATACAGCAATTTAGACTTGAATACGGCTTGAGAAACACAGACACCGATAATGTATAATATACCTTATTTACAGTTATCTTCCTGTGATAAACTGCCATAATGTGGTTTTAACTTATGTTCTTTTATTCGTGTGGCCCTAAAGTCACAGCAGGCCAAGGCTCTGGGATCTAACTGTATCACAGTGAAGGGAAAGGAAGCTGTGTGACCTTCCAAGAGCTCCAGTATGAGTGCTCTTATTATTAAAGGGCCTGACTCATAAAGAGCCTGGATCACTGAGACCTGAGAGAGGAATTTAACACTGACTCACACCAAAAGGGCGAGTGGTAGGAAACCTGCAAGGACAAGTTTATCCCTGTCAGTTTCCTGTCATTCACTCTCCTCTCTGTCCGCTGAAAGCCGGATGTGGCGACTTCACACATGGCCAGCTACAATCATGAAATCACGAAAGCACCAAAAGTCATTCCTTCAATATTGTCACAACATTAACGTCGAGGTATTAAACAAATAGTGATACTGGATTGTGTCCATACTGCCCAGTTCTAGCTGCATGTGCCCTGCTGTGCAATAGTTAAACATGGCTTGGGATAAAGGTGAAGTCAGGCAGGTGAAGTTGGCTGAGTTCACCTCCCTTCTGATCCTCCTATCTGGTAGTGATTGGTCGTGTCTGAGGGAGAAAGCATGAAATCATAAAAGGGGGGTTCGGTTCTTGTTTGACCCTGTTTCTGTTTCCGGAGGTTTAGTTCAGTGATTACCATTTATGAAGACTCCCCAACTGTGAGGGAATGGGGATCAGGAGTTGAGACAGTAAATGGTGTTCATATTCCAAACAGAAGTCTGATACAGGGTACAAAATTATTTTTTGGCTAGGATGGAAAATAAAAATAAAACTCAGGAGCAAAGCCTATTCTTAACAAAAGAAAGACCTGCCCAATAACTCTTGCTCCCAATAAGGTTTATGTGTACTACATTTCAACCCAGTGTGTCAGACAGTACACGTCTCTTTCCTGACCCAGACTAAATGAAATGTTGCACAAGTCAACCTCACTGGGAGCAAAAGTCAGTGTCTGAGTTCTTTTTTCCCTGAGTTCACCAAGATAGGGCAACATCGCCTTTCGAATCCTCTTAGTTGAGCTTCGCCTGATGCTCCACTAGGCTATTCTTAAAGTTGATGGAGACTACTTTCACTTTCAGAGAGAGGAACTCATGCAAATGCAGGCTTGTTTTATTTTGAGAGATGTTTCTGTGAGCCTTTTGAGTAGTTTTTATCTCACCTACACACTCTTTTTTCCCTCTCTCCTCCCTGTGTTTCATGATGTTTGTGCAGAATAACTCAAGTCAAGCCTTTGCCTTTGGCTATTGAATGATCATCTTGCTGTTTCAATACTGTATGAATAAACAAGATCAGATGCAACAGTTCTTTGTGCTGTGTCTGGGTATGCACCTAAATAAACCTATGTTAAAAGTAAAGAAGGAGGTATGAGAGTGGGCATGTCATTGGTTTATCAATTGGACATGCAGATGTTAGGTTGGATTAGGCTGTTGACACCTCCAGAGGGATCAACATGAAGTTGTGTTATCCAAGAACAAGCCACCTCCTCAAAACTAATCGCATCCAGTACACATCCTACATACAAGTTCAAAACACTACACCCAAGAATTGCCCACTTTGCTCGACTGGTCTCAACAAAAGGAAACTAATGGGACAGCTGACCCCCCCGACTTTAAACGGCCTGCTCAAAAGTTCAGAAAACAAAGTGTATCGGCTTTCTGTCACAGCTTCAATCCTGTAACAGGTCAGAGACAAGGGCTTTAAGGAGGTTTAGGTGCCAGCCTTGCCAGTGGGGTGGATTCTGTCCAGGAAACAAAGACTGAAGCCTCTCTAAGAGCCAAAAACAACATTTAAAAGCATTTCAGTTGGAGGAGTACCACGCAAAAATCCAACTCTCCAATGACCCCAAAAGCTGCTGCTCATGGCCTTATAAACAAAGAGAAGATTTAAAGAAAGGATTTATTGCACTAAATCTAAGTCGCTCTGGAGCAAAGCATTAGTTTGATGCCTTAAGTGTAAATGCAAAAGCAAGCGCTGCAGCGTGGGTGAATGCCTCCATGTAGGACATGCCTCTCTCCTCTGTGAATGAAAAAAATAACTTTTAAGGCGGCAAATATGCAGATGAAGAAGAGAGCTGCTACTCCGTCAGTTCACATGAGTGCCAAAGAAGACGCTGGTCTAGTACGCTCCTCCGCCTCCTACTCCTCCTCTTTCTCAGTGGTGAAATAAGACTCTTATCTTAGCTGGCCCTAATTACTTCAAAGCTCGTTAGAACCTGCCTCCTCCACGGCACACAGAGAGAGGGAGAGGGAGAGGGCGCAGTGTGGGTGTGTGAGAGAATTACAGTAAGTACGAGAGTGTGTGTGTGTGAGCTGATGAATGAATTAGAGAGTAATGAGAGAGAGAGAGAGGGAGGGGGGGAAGAGGTACTGCAGTTATTGCCAGTATCATTAATCGTCCACACCGTCTTTCTGCAGTTCCCTTGACATCTTCTGGTCTTTGTTAAAACATAGATTTTCAAGATGCTCCCTGGAAAAATACTCCAAGATGTACAACCCCATCTTGAAGTGGAGACATGGTGACTGAAGGCTGAACTGAAACATCAGATGATGGAAGTAAATTGCTATCAGCTACAAGCCAAATGCCGGTAACCAGCCATGTTGGGCAAGAACTTCTGGAGACAGCTTCATCATTTGAGCGCCTCCATTGTATTCAGTCTTCAGTTCCTTGTTCTGACCGTGAGCCAATCACATCAAAGCAAAACAATGACGCTTCATCAAACAGGCTCCTGATTTGTTGACATTAGGCTACTCTATACAAAGCGGTTGCAGCTTTTTTTTCTCTCTCTGCTGTCTTGATGGTAAACCAACCTAACATTAGTAAAATGACATGTAGCAGGTGTTTTTTTTTTCTGTCTTTTTTGTTTTTTACAATCAATGAAGGCATGGAAAGATAGAGAGGCATCGGCTAGGCAAGTAATTCAAATATGAATACAAAAGGCAGTGCATGGGAACAAAGCAGAGGTTCTCATAACTATACAAAATATAAGCAGAGGGAGAAAAAAAATCAATGAGTACAGAGAGGAGAGGGATAGGATAGGACACCCTTATAGGCACATAACAGAAACTACTAATCAAATTGAAAATGTTCATTCACATCATCAAATCAAAATCAAAAAGGGATACAACTACCCACCCTCACTAGTGTATGGCTACATGATGCTGTTGATACTAATACCCTCACACATCTCTCTCTCTCTCTCTCTCACACACACACACTCACACACACACACACACACACACACACACACACACACACATCCATGATGCTGCCTGGCAGGCAGACAGGTGGTGTATAGATAATGCTGTCTCATTAGACCAGGGTACTAAAGCACTCAGAGCTGGCCAGGAAATCCACTTAGCTGGGACAGGAGCGGGACAGCAAGTAGGAACAGAATGGGAATTGGATGTAGGGGGTGGGAGGTTACAGTGTGTGTGTAAAGTCATGTTTGTGCCAATGTTTCTTGAAAGTCACATTATACCCCTATTGATCCCCAAATGGAGGAAGAAATTCCTCTTTTGCTTGCCCCACCATCACTGAGAAGAGTGCAGAGATCAGAGTAGAGAGGGAGAGGATCATGCTGCCAATGTCTTGACCTCTGCAATTATCTAATCTATAGTTTCCTGCCTCTCATTCGGCCAGCGAGTCATTTAAACAGTCAGTCAGTCAATCAATCAGTCAGCCAGTCAGCCATAAGCCCCTGACTCACCAAGCCGTATGTGGCTGATGATCACCCAGAATTTTTTCGGTGTGTCCCACACTGTTGGCACTCGGTGGCCCTTGTGAGCGGCCAACTCGCTGGTTCTGCATGCTGAATCGGTGGCAGAAGCCATCGGTGAGAGAGAGCTTTCTGACTGGCGGTTGGGCAGCCCAATCAAGATGCAAGAAGAGTCAACGGAAATCTGGTCGTGGTTTTATTGAGCTGCTAGCTAGCTCATCAGATGGAGCTCGTTGTGGTAAACAAACCCTCTTCCATGAGCAAAAGATCTTTAAGTGGACAAATCCTGTGCCAATTGCAACTTCTCATCAGACATATTACTGATTCATACAACGAAACCATTTCCACAGATTCAGAATGGCATGAAAATGAAGAGCTACTGGTAATTTGTTTCTTTATCTTTCCGACTACTGATTAGTCTCAGGATGAGGCAGAACGTGCTGCCTGTCAGCTCTCAGCTGTAGTCTATGCGGTGTGTTCAAGGACAACATGCAGCAGCTCCCTCGTCTTGCCTTCCTCCCATTCCCTTCCTTCTCTCTCTGTCCTTCATTCCTCTCCTTTCTCTCACCCTTCCACCTTGTCCCCTTATTTCCTCCTCCTTCCTCTACTCTCTCTCTCCATAGTTACATTCTTCTCTCTTTCCTCCCTCTCTCTCCCTCTCTCAGACAGAAGTGTATAAAATAGAGTGAATGAATGGACCGCAGACATCGTCTCTCATTGTTCTCTGTGAGCGCTGGAATGCCACAGAAATGAGCCAAATGATTGTTTCTTTAAAAACACACACACAAAAATAGATGCATGGGCAGTCCAGTAAGTCCCAACTAGTATACACAAACCACACATACTACATAATACCTACAATAAGAAATGTGTGTGCGCTGCAACAGCAGATCTCCAGGAAAACATGAGAATAAACAAAAAGCATGTGTGAGTATGTATAAGAGCGACGAAGAGTGTATGTGTATTGTTAGACAAGTATAAGTAGCCGATGCACGCCTTCCGTGTGAAAGTCTACCCATGCCCCTGCAGCCATTCATGTGAATAAGAGCAAGACAGAGATAAAAGCTCTCAGTCTCTATCTAAGAGAGGCTAATGTGTACAGCAAGTCAAGTGAAAAACCGAGAGAGGAAGTGAAAACCGAGGGGGAGGAGAGAAGAAAAAGAGACTTAAGAAAGAGAAATAGGAGGGGGGTTGAGGAAAAAAGCATGGAAGGGAGAAACTGAAAGAAAGAGGAAAAGAGAAAGAAAATGATGTAGAAGGGAAATGGGATGGAGCATCGGAAGGTAAAGATGAGGGAATGATGGGAAAGAGGAAAGAAGGGCAGGATAAGGGAAGAAAAAGGGGGAGAAAGAGGGAAAGGAGGAGTGAACGGGGTAGCAATGGAGGAAAGGAGTGAGAGTGGGAGGGAATGAGGAATGAAAGGAAGGAGGAAGGGAGCAAGAGAAAAAGGAAGGGAAGTTGGGAAGGAAGAAGGTTAAGGTGGGAGGGAGAGTGTGGGGAAGGAAGGAAATGAAAGAATGAATGGACATTACAAAGTGCTGATTTGAGCAAGTATTGGAGATGAGAACTATATTACTTTGTTCTGCAGACTCATATGATAAATTAATCACACTGTAGACCATGTTAACCTATTCGAACAGCTTCAACCTGCCACAGTCCTATGATGAGATATTGACTTGTGCCAAAAAACGGTTAAAATGAGTGAAAAGACAGGAGCAAATCCCTGTGCCACAAGAGTGGATTGGGTATAAAAGCAGGGATTTATATTGATCCAGAGGGGGGAATAAATCACATTACTGTAAATAGAACCAACAGGAACCCTAATGATGATACATGAGTAACACAAAAGCAAGCAGGGCCAGGGTGGGAAATAACAACCAGCCACCAGGCAAATGATTTGCATGCTCTACCAAACCATATCTGGAGGGTTATTTTTTTTCTAATTTAAAAATGTAGTAAAGCAGTGGAGGAGGCTTGTAAAATCTGGGATGTACCAGCCACTAAGGCCTCTAAGCATTATCTGAATGTAGCTTTTATGAGGTACAGGGTTTGGAGAATGAGATAAACTCAAATTGAAATGAGACAAAGAACAAAACCATAGTGAGAGTTTATGGCCAGCTGTGTTTTTTCCACAAAGCGCCCATCTGCATTACCCTGAAATGCTGCCCCTGCTTTACATCCCAAACAACAAGAAAAAGCCCACTGTTAAGTGGAATGACCCTGCCATGAGGTAATCAATATCGATCAATGATTCATCAATGAATCAATCAACTTCCAGTCCCCTCTGACTCACTCCTGCATAATGACAACATGGTGACTCAAACGCAACCTCTGCTGCCTCTGCCAACAAAGAGACCGCATTCTTGGTTGGCTGTTTAACTGACTAATAACTACTTTCATGTTTTACTCTTCTGACTGTTCTGTTTTGGCTACAGCAGCTTAAATGCATGATTAGAGTCATTTTGCTCCACTCCTGATATGGAAATGTTATTTAGATGGTGTCATTTACATGTTCTTTTTGAGTATTGTGAGAAAAGTGTATGTGCATGTGTGCACTCTTTTGTCTTATCATAGTTTGTTTCAGGACACATTCTCCTCAATAGTTAGAAAGCACAGCAAAGCTCGGCATCAAAAGGATCCAGCAAACAGAACTTAAAGGCAGTAAAAACACAACTTTTGCAGTTGATTCACGCTGCTCTGTGGCGAAATTGAAATCCACTTTAAGGCATAACGGGAATCAATTCCATAAAGGGGGAATTTTATTACAACATGCTCTGCTAGATGCCGAATCAAAGAGTGGCTCCAAACGATTTGTGAAGGTCTTAACTGATCTACATGGTTTGCATGGTTGTCAGTAAGCAAGGAAAGTAGCGTGAAATTACCAGGTTTCTGAATGGAATTTCGCGTGTTGCTCCATCAAGTATAGTATAGTATAGAACGCATCGGGGCTTTTGCAGCCTTTGATACGGCTTAACATAGTTGAATCTTAAACCCTGGATGAAGTAGCCAACAAGTTAGAAATTACCGCCTTTCTGGTACGTTTTACCAAGCTATAAGTGTCCACTTACCATATCATAGACGTTCAGGATTATCGGCTCGTTTGCCATCACTGGCATCAGGATTTTCTTCCCCTACGTCCCGTCGTCTTGGTGGGTCTCCCTCTTCCACACGCCCCGTCCTCTTTCCGTGAGAGATGCAAACTCTCGACCTCCAAAAATAGACCTTATTCCTCTCCTTATCTCTGGCACTATTGCGGCAGAGGTTCCGCCTGGCAAACCAATTTCACAACCAGGTGTAAAAAAGGTCGAGTTCCACGGATAATTTTACCGTCCAACATCTGAAGGGCTTTGTCCAAATCCCCCTCAAGAGCAGCAGCGAACAGCTGAGCCAGGCGAGCCGCTTGTCAAAATGAACTGACTTGCTAGCCCCGTTTAGCCGCCGAGCTCGAAGTGAAAACGGTGACTTCACGGAGGATGTGTTGTCTTCCCAGAACGGTGTTGGAGGGAAAATGCCTAGAAGTCATTTTCCCAAACGACCTCTTCAAATAAATGACATTGTGCTGAGAGAGCAAAATGAAAATTCCCCCAAAGAAAATGACCAGTTATCTCGCATGTAGCTAGCTAACAGTAGCGTTGGCAAGCAGGATGCGACTGCTGGGGGGTAAACTTGACAGAGTGGGCGAGCAAAGCGGGACGACGAGTCTACACTCGGTTAGTCAACCTTGGTACTCTGTAGCGCACGGAGAATCATGGGTGATGTAGTCCAATGAAAGAATTACTATTTACACATTTTTTCATTCATCTCTTAAACCTGTTTTCTCTTAAAATTGTGGACAAAGCGTTTATATCTGCACTCTACAAAACAAACGCACACTAACTGCATGGATAATGAACAGGGAAAAGAAACTTGAATGAATCACCCCTTTCATACACATTTTGTTGGTATGTGTGTGGATTGTATATTGATTAATTTGATTCATGGGCAATTTTTTGTTGATATCAAAGACAAACGGTGGTCGTGACCTTTGACCTTCAACTGCATAAAATGCTTAAAAATAATTAGTGGTGTTACATGGGTTTCTTGGAAAGAAAAACCAACCAACCACACACATTGACACAAAGATGGCCTCTGCCTGTGGTTCAGCTGGGGGGTGGGGGGGTCATAAGCTTATTCAGCCACAAACATTCCACTGTATCTGAATCCCATTCAAATGAACTACAAGTTGAGGAAAGAGAATTCTCTGATATTAACTCTGTCTCTGTCTCTGCAAGATTAGTGACCTGCACTCACTGAAGGCCACTTTGAACAAGAAGACCAGCAAAGAAATGCCTGAATGTAAATTAGAAACTTGACTTGATGGCTATCTCTGGCTCTACCTAGTGGCCTTTTTAAAGTAATGCACACTCTTGGCTGGGTTGCAGCATTTCTATTGTATAAACATTTTTATGTTTCAGCAGGTAACTTAAGTATGGGGGTCATAATTTGCTGTTGTTCCTGATACGGTTTGAACAAAATGGATTTTTGATAGAAAAAGCCTCTGCTTTCTTGGACTGAAGCGTATGCATTGTGTCAATATCCAGTATCTTTACATTTGATTATTTCTATGCCAAAAAAAATCATTGAAGAATTCAGTGTTAGCCCACACTTTTATTGTTGTTAGGATGGGAAAGCCTCTGAAAAGGCATGGTAGACCATCATGGGACACTTACTTTGCACTGAAACACAGAAATTCTTCTCCTCCAGTGAAATTCTTTCAGAATTAGCTGCTCTTTAAGACAGGCTGACCCACTGCACATATTCAATATTATGCGTGACAGAAACAACATTCTGTCTGAACAAGTCTGGATGGGCATGGATCAGCTCCATGGTCCCTTCTGGTCCATTTCACCAGTTTTTCTGCAGAGTTTGACACCGGATAGGAGTCAACAATATTCCAAGTCAACATTTACCATGACACAGAAATCTCCTTTGCATTCAGTCCAGTTCAGTGTTGCCATACAGTCACACCCAAGATCCTTGGTGGTCGTTTTCTCCCAGGAGCTCCATGAGTGTCTCCTGGTTGGAGAAGTCCTGAAGCGAGCAGTTCATCTCTTCCAACAGATCCTCTCCAAGCAGGAAGTCCCTGACATCATGTACCGTCATGCCGATTCGGTGGTCTGTTATTCGGTCCTGAGCAAAATTGTAGGTCCGGATCTTCTCTGATCTGCCTCTGGTGCCGATCTGCAGGAGAAGGAGGCGGAGGAGGAGTTAGGGGTGAAGCTGGAGTCCAAGGTTGAATTGGACAATCATGTGTTTGACATCACTGTGTCCTGAATGAAGGTTATACAGACGGATGACAGATTAAAGGAAAGACCAACATTAAGTGTCTTAGTAAGGTGTTAGCCATAGACTGTGGTGTTAGCCCACCAGGAGCTGCCAGAACAGCTTCAATGCTCCTTGGCAGAGATTCTCCAAGAGACATGGAAACAAGTGATCTGGTCAGATAAGTCATCCTTCACCACGTTCTTCACAAGTGGGAGAGGTCATGTGTAGCATGGACCAAGAGAACGCTAGAGGCCTGAGTGCTGCACCGGGTGCGGGGGTAGCTGGGTCTGTGAGGGAATATTCTTGGCATGGTTTAGGTCCACCTGTCCCTTTAGAAGGAAGGTTCATTGCAAATCAGTCCAAAGTTACTTTGTGTGATCACCTCTGTGATGAAACATTTTTATCCTGATGGGAGTGGTCTCTTCCAGGATGACAATACCCCCATCCAAAAGGCACGAGGGTCACTGAATGGTTTGATGAGGATGAAAATGATGAAAATCATCTATAGCCTTCAGACACCACATCGCAACCCAGTTGAACACCTATGGGAGATTTTGGACTCTCCACCACCACCACCAAGACACCAAATGAGTTGTAATGAATGATCTTTTGGAAGAATAGTGTTCATCCCTCCAGCAGATTTCCACATACTTGGAGAATCTATGCCAAGATGTACTGAAGCTGTGATGGTGGCTTGTGGTAGCACAACATCTTGCTAAGACACTTCATGTTGCCTTTTCCTTAATTTGTCATCAGCCTGGTACATCTTGGTACCATTAGAAATCAAACGAACCCACACACTGATTTGTTAGGGAATTAAAAAGAAGCTCATAAAATGGAAGAAGCTGAGATAGCAAAAGAGTTCTATAAGTAGACATGGTGCAAAAAGGGTTTAAATGTGCAAAACGGTGAAGAATAGGTAGACATTTAACAGAATGTGTCCCACCTGTATTTTGCGTTGGTTGTAGCGTTTGCTGGTTTCCTCCTCCAGTCTCATGCTGTACAGTTTTGCCCTCAGAACCTTCATTGCCTTTTCCCTGTTCTTCAACTGAGACCGCTCCTGCTGGCACTCCGAAACCACCCCTGGCACACACAAACACAAACAGAAGTTAGTAGCTGCATAAGTCTAACATGAACCCTAACCACTAAATGGACAACGCTAACTCACAATCTCAACTTAAACAAGTTCATTTTTGTATTGTTGCAAGTTCAGCACTGTTTCCTAATTAGTGCAATACATATATTTGTTAAAGATGGTTATGGAGGTGCTGTATAGTCACAATGTACCCATCTACATCAAGCTAAGCTGCACCACTGACTAAGAAATGGAAGTTATATTATACATACAAGTATAGTTTTAATTATAGATAAACCTAAGTTTTTAATTAATCCACTTAGAAAAAGCAAGCCATTTGGACCTGAGCTAGCAGGTAAACACAGGTGTTACTAATGACATCAATGAAGGTTCTGTTCCATTTAAGTGCAGCAGAGTCTTTCCAGTGAGCCCGCATGAACAATCGTAGGACCCTGGCTCTGTCAGACCTAAATGGAACAGAACTTTCATTGATGTCATTAGTAACACCTTTGTTTACCTGCCTGCTCATGTCAAAACGGCTGCTGGGAAAATGGGCTATTTGAGGATAGATTAAAAAGTAGAATTCATTTTGGAACCCATTTTGGTTCAAATCCCTTTTTCACTAAACCAAACTGTAAAGTAGTCTCTAGCTACAATAACACATCATCATTAGCAGTGTTTTACAGTGTTTACCTGTAGGCAGATGGACTATTCTGACTGCGCTGTCCGTGGTGTTGACATGCTGGCCTCCAGCTCCACTTGCCCTCTTTGTCTCAATCCGCAGGTCCTTAGGGTTGATCGTGAAAGAGATCTGAGAGGGAAACACATACACACATACACACAATTTAGATCCAAACTTGCTGCAGGCAGCTCTGTGGTTTACCTATCGCATTATTCAGCTGTCTTTTTGAAGGTGTACCTCAGTGGGTTGGGGCAGCACGGCCACGGTCATGGTGCTGGTGTGCATGCGGCCTTGTTTCTCAGTCTTGGGGACCCTCTGGACACGATGGACTCCGGCCTCAAACTTCATCCTCTTGTAGCTCTGAGCGCCGCTGATGCTGGCCGAGGCGTGACGCAGGCCTCCTGGAAACAGGAGACCATTTAGTACTGATATTAGGATAGCAGTCCATAGTCAGAACATGGATCATTTTAGCTTTAACAGGTAGATTCTAGAAAGTCTCACAGCACTGGTGGTGAATACATGTCGTTTGGTTGTTTGAGATGCATGAAAATTTGCACCTAAGGTGTTAAAATCCATAGTTTTAAGTTCTATTTACATGCTAGTTCAGCACAGCAAAATATCTTAACAAATCTTTCAGCTTCATATTCAATATTAAATCTCACTATCTCAGTTGTTTCCAATGCGAATCAACTTGAATTTTCTTGAATCAGTGGGCTGATCTGCCTTAGTCTGCCTTCTTTCAACATAGTTCTACTTCTTCCCAGAAAAATTCCTGAAACAAGTGAGACCGGCATACAGTGGGGTTTTCTTTTTTCAGGGTGAATGTACATATACCAAGATTCTTTGCTTTTCACTTACAACTATTTCACTTATAACAATTCTGTTAAAATGGAAAAATTACTGCAATAATTATATTTTTGAGTGAGTGAATGAGAGCAAGCAGGAGAGGTGGTATAAAAGCAGGCAAGAAAGTTGCTGAATGAGTGTGTGTGTGTCTGTGTGTGTGTGTGTGTGTGTGTGTGTGTGTGTCCACTGACCTATCTCGCTTTTCATGTACTCCAGGACATCAAAGCTCCAGCCGTGGTGCTGGGCAAAGCCCTGGTACATGTCGAACACCTTCAGAGGGCAGAAAAGGGCAAGAGCCCACAAACACTAAGCACCACAGCAGGAACAAATAACAACATGGACGACCTTTGTTTTAATTACTTCTACTATTAATACCACATGAATTTTCTCTCCTTCACTCCCTCAGAATTTCCTTATACCAGAGTTCCCGCTGTGGCTCTGATGTAAAATTCATGACTTTGCCAGGACTTTTGCATAATTGCCGTGTTTCCATCATTTCAAAATGTTCTTCCTTCCTGGAGGAGGTTCTGAAGGATAAAAAGTTTTTATCCTTCAGAACCTCATGGATCAATTCACAAGAATGAGATGTTTTTATTAAAAACATCTAATTCCTGTGAATTGATCCATCTGTGAAATTCCAACATATTCGCCCTGTCTTCTTTTGAGCATTTATCAAATTTCCTGAGTGGAAAATTCCATGAAGATGCAATAGTCAATTTCCCATAGAACTGACATTTAAATTTCATCTAATCTATATGCCATTACGACTTATTATGAAATTCATTTATTATTCTGTCTCTAAATATCTGATATCATCTTTGAGAGGCCTACCTTGGAAAATAAAAAGAAGTAATATAAATAAAAAAGAAGACCTTCTCCTGACCTCAGCGGTGAACAGCATGGCCTCCTGACCCCCGACCCCGGCCGTGACCTCCAGGACGAGGTCGCTGAGGTCCCCCTCCTCCTCTGGGATCAACAGAGCCAGGATCTGATTGGTGCAACGGGTTGATTGACAGACAGGTGGGTTAGACAGATGCGACACGTGAACAACAGAATGGCTTCATTTAGCTCATGGCTTCATGTTAGTTACAGTGCTGCTGCATGCCCTGCCAGGTCACACTTGTGATGAAAATACATGAAATGTGGACGCCTTCATTTATATTCTGTTATCATATATATTATGATCATATTTCTACCTTTTGTCTGAGAGCCTGAATATCATTCAGACAGGCTTGTCTCTCCAGGTTGGCCAGTTCTCGCAAGTCTGGGTCTTCATCTGTAAGGAAAATCATAAGCTCAAAGCTACCACGACACACAAGGGTTAGTTTAAAATTCTGCTATAGCCAACACGTTTTTTGTTTTTTTTGTAATAGTATTTCCAAATAGCATTAAATAGCAGGTTTGTGGGAAGCTAAATCACTGTGTCCTCGTGTTCTCAAGCTGCACTCCATAAATAAGAATAACCTGTTGTGTGAACGGAGTGAAAACATCAGCTTTTTTACATGTTTGAGTTTCTCAAAGCAGTCTGGTTATATTCATGTAGTGTAAAATGGTACAAGACTCACATGACTACAATCTGGCACTGGCAACAGCCAATCAGAGTCTAGAGGAGTCAGGGTTCAAAGCAGGGAGGGGGAATTTGAATTTTTAGAATAGCTTCTCTCAACCACAGTGCAACAATGCATTTATAAAACCTGGTAAAAACTCAACCCAACTCACTAATAGATTAGGTGCTTATTGCACTTTTCTGTAAGGCAAGAGTAAAAGGTCCTCACCTCAAGTAAAGCTGGGCAATTCTGCAAAGTACACCTTTAATAACATTTTGGATTACATTTACTAAACTCAAGCTAACCTAACTGTGATCGTCTATCATGAGCCTGTATGTTCACCTCTTCAAGGAGCAAGGCATACAGATGTGGCTGTTGTAAAAGTTTAAACTGCATCGCTTGCTGAAGTACATCGCTAAGAGGAATTGGTTGGAAAAATGAAGTTTCATTGTTTTCAGCTGTTGTGTGTTACATCAGATGGTCTGGTGACTTGCTGCTTTAGAGACACAAGAGTTGGTGTTAGAAGGAATACTTCACCCAAAAGCTGTATATTTTGTATCATTTAGTCACCCTGAGTTGTCTTGAAAATGTTCATAATTACATGCCTCAAGGAGAACAAAGGCTCCGAGCACCGTTGCTCTTTCAGTATGAATGGAATTGATTAGTGATTTAGACAAATAGCAGCAAAAAAAAAAAGAAAAGAAAAAGAAAAGAACACATTCTGTGTGCAGCATAATCCAAGTCCCTGATTCCCCATTTGGATGTTCAGTACATCCCAAACCAATGTACTTTTACTTTTCACTTTTTTTTGAGTTTTTATTCAAGAAAAACAAACAAACAAACAAACAATAGAAATTACTGTATGTGAACCGTCAGTGTTCAAACTTGAATAGAAATGAATCAAACTCTCAAAATGCCAAAAAGTCTGTGGAATTAAAACATTGTATTCACTTACTGTGAAATGATTCATAACAGTAAGTAATGAATGTAGGTCTATGAAATGATCAGACAGTGATGTAGAACATCTACTGGCCAACTGACCAGTACATCCAGTCTCTCCTTTTGTTGTCAGTTCTGTCATAATACTGTTGATGTTGCATTGCAATGAAAACAGCCAATGCTTCTACCAGAATCTTTGTGTACAGGACAGGTCTCATATGCATGATGAATTATCTGCCAAACTCTTTGTTTTATGACCTGTATTCTCATGGGATGGAACATTCACTGGAACACTGGTGTCCTGCACAGAGTCGTATAAAGTAAAAATTTTGCAATTATGTCACTTCCTGATGTACTAAAGCAAAACTTGTAATTCACGCAATAGATCCTGGCACTGCCTCCATCTTTTATTTCAGATAGGAAGAAAAAGAAAAAGAGAAGAAAAAGATCGACCTAAAATGAATTACAGCACAAATTGCATGGGATTAGTATTATCAGGGCAAGTCTGCCTTGACCGAATTACTGTAGGTAATTTGCGCTGGAAGTTTTAGACATGGCAGATTTGCACGGGGTCAAAATCACCGACAATCTCTGTAATTATTTCGAGTTGCTACACATCCTCAGGTAACATTAGTCGTGTGCGAACAGGATTTTACTGATCTTATCTCTCTCTGCTTTATCCAGAATGACTGGGTGACATGAGAAGAATTTATGCCTTATCTTTCCAACTTATCCTTTCCTCTCAGTAGTGGAGAGGTGATTCTCTACAGCCTGTGACGTCAGGGAGGGATATCACGCACACACACACTCACACAGACCTCGAGCATAGCCACCAGCCCTGCAGGAAAGCTACACTTGTGATGTCATGTTACATAAACTGTTCCCTCTGTTCTCTTCTCTGCAGCTTGACTGTTTTTACCCCGTAAGCCTTTCCACAAAACTCTGATAGTTACTGTAGCCTACTGCGAAAACCCCGCAAGGGATGAAGAGGAGAGAGAGAGAGGGAGAGAGAGAGAGAGAGAAATAGAGAGAAAGTGAGAGCACTGAGACGTCATTTAAATGTTTCATCTATGCTTTAGCTCTCATATAGCCCAGGTTGTTTTTGCCCAGTTTTAGATCAAGAAATAAGGTGCTACATATTTAAGTAATGCATAAACGGCTGTTAATGTCAAGTATACAGCATGCCCAGAGAAGTTTATGTAAAAGGTAATGCTTTATGTATAAACCATTACATAGACATCTACTAAATGTTCACTTTTAAACCCACTGTAGCCCATTTTTAGGCCAGATGTCTATAGCCGTTTAGGCCTCTTTTAAAGCAATGCTCCAACATTTTGGGGAAAATGTTCTCTTACCCAGACTGAGACAAGATGTTCGATACCATTTTTACCTCTGTGCGTCCTCTGATTCAGCTCCAATGGTGAGCATTTCATGTTAGCTTAGCATAAAGACTTCAGAAGTCTACAGGAGTCATTAGCCTAGCTCCGTCAAAGTGGAAAAAATAAACCTTACAGCAACTCCAAAGCTGTAGGAACCGAACCAGTGGAGATACAGAAATGAAAATGATATCAAACATCGTGTCTCAGTCAAGCTTAGTTGGAAAAGGGGTATTTTGCCCTAAACCAGCTCCATCAAAGTGAAAAAATAAATCTTACAGCAACTCTGAAGCAGTCTTATTTACACAATGTATCATGTGTATTTGAAATAGTTCCTACCATCTAACATCTCCTAAAACACTTTTTTTAAAACAACAACAAAACAACAACAACAACAACAACTTCGATCTGTATTTCAAATACACGCCTTGGATACAATACACTTAATGGAGCTAGGCTAATGACTTCTGTAAACTTCAAGTCTTCATGCTAAGCTAACACAAAATGCTACCCATAGAAACCAAACCAATGGACATACAGAGGTGAAAATGGTATCAAACATCTTGTCTCAGTCTGGGTAAGTCAGAAAAAGGGTATTTTGCCCAAAATGTCGAAGTATTCCTTTAAACATTTATGCAACATAAAATTGTCCAGTGGGAGAGCACTATAGAGAATGAGAAAAGAGAGACCAAATGTAGAAAAAATGTGGAGATCCTTTATAATTTTGCATGAATCTGCTCTGTTTGTAAAGCAACAAATTCTGGTGCAAATTACCTTCCATATTCCAATGAAAACAGAATTCCTCTGGTAACACTAATTGTCTGTGTGTTAGCCCTGTGAAGGACCGGAGATTTGTCCAGGGTGTTTCCCCACCTCTCGCCCAGTGTGTGCTGAGATAGACTCCAGACTCTGGTTACAAAAACGATGGTAAATGTTTCTTCCCATTCCCCCTTCTTCTTCTAGACATGTGATTTCTTTTTCCTCTATTGAAAAATGGAGGCAGGAGGGGAAATTATAAAGCAGTGTTTTTCAAAGTGGGATCTAGGGACACAAGGGTCTTCACACAAGGGACTTCCAGGAGGTCAAAATGAGGAATTGTCTAATTTCACTATAATTTAATTCACTAGAAATTGTTATAATGCAAAGAATGTATAAGTAATTATTTATTTATTTTTTTAAATTATGTTTTAAGCTCACCTCTTTAAATCCCACTTCAATGTTCAGCTAACATCTAAACAATTTAATGCTTAGCTCAAACAAAAATATCCTTTCTTTAAATCACTTCTGCAGCTTAATGAAAGTCAACTTGGCTGTCTGGAACATGAACGTGTTTGAAAACCACTGCTAGAGAGGAAGGGTCCGATTGTATTTTTGGTACAAACTCCAAAATTTCTAAATCAGAAACTGACAAATTGTAAGAGCTTGACCTTTCATTTTCCAGTGTGAAAGCATTTCATGAAATGTAGAGGCTGCAGGATAATTCATTAATTACACAATGCCTCCACCTATTACTATTCTGTACGAATACAGATTCAGGGAAAATAAATTTCTGTATGGAGGGAGAGCAGAGCAGGGAGGTAGAGAGGAAAATAAGTAATCCAAGTGCACAGGGAGAGAAAATGAGTTGGATGGAAAAAGATTTTTGTTGTGTAACTTCACCTGGATGCAGAGCTCCTCTGCTAGGAGTCAAAATACTCCATAAACAGAGAGAGGCCTCATCAGCACCAATGCAACAGCCACAACTCCACCACAGGACTAAGTGGGGTTTAACAGGGCCAAACAGGGCTTATTAGGGCCAAACAGGACTTACCATGACCAAGCAGGGTCCTAATAGAGCCAGCAGAGCAGGTCTCCCATTTATTATACAGGAGACAATGTTCTGTTAACATGTTTGCTTTTGTTCAGCGCTTCTTTCAAAAGTGAGATATCCCACTGTTTGACAAAATGTGATGCTTACCATATGAATGACCAAATTAAAGCTACGTAATTTTAAATGGTAGTAGGTAACTTAAGTCCTTGTTTGCCCTCTATACTTGAAGTGTAGGTAATTTTGAAATTCAGGATATTTTTCCCGAATTTATGTTTATTATTGATCCAATCATTTATATATATATTTATTTATTCATTCATTCAATTGTTCATTCATTCATTTGTTTTGTTTTTTTGTTTTTGAGGTTTCACAACAGACCTTTTTTACAGCAGCCATTTTTTTTACACGAAATAGCAGGTAAACACAAGTGTTACTAATGACATTAAGGAAGGTTCTGTTCCATTTAGGTCTAACAGAACCAGGGTCCTGCTACTGTTCATGCTGGCTCACTCTACTACACTTAAATGGGACAGAACCTTTACTAATGTCAATAGTAACACCTGTGTTTACCTGCTAGTTCATGTCAAAATGTCTGCTGTGAAAAAGGTCTATTTATTGATTTTCATCACAACATGAAATACACAGATTTGAGCGTCACAGTGTAAACATAAGGCATGTATATGGTCTTATGTTTTTTAAGGACCATCTGCCATGAACTTTTGAAGTTGTGGGGTTGAATCCATCTCATAATTATAGTGTTTTATACCTGTATTTATCCAGGGGGGAGTCTCAGACACCATCTTTCCCAGTATCGCCCTGCTTCATGGTCATGCAGTCCTGCATATTCCACTCATAAATAAACACTGCCTGTTTGGTTCCTACAGTGAAATCTCCCTGGATGAGCCCTGACTAGCTCTGTTTGGTCCTACAATGGAAACCAGTCTAATAAGTAAGCCCTGGCCTGCAGTGGTAACCAGGCTGCGGAGAGTTAGCTGACTATAAAAAAGTTGATCCGTGGAGAGCTGAGGGCATCGCAGCTGAACGCTAAAGTTACTTTGAACCCCTGCTAACTTTAATTCTCTGTGACATGGAGGGATGTAGCTGTGAGCCACACCATGTACATTACAATTAAAATCAGGGAACCACAGCCACCATAAAATAATCCTATTATCCGCTCTCTGTGTATATGTCTGTCTGTCAGCCTGGCTGGAAGCACTGGTGTCCCCCGGTCAAGGTCATGGACAGTAAAGGCCATGGACCACCAGCAACATTTGGACACAACGGAAATGGGTGATGTTGCTTTTAGCAGGAAAGAGGAAAAGTTCATTGGGTAAAATCAATGTGAATTACTCATTAGGCTTTAAGGAGCAAAAATGTAATGAAAAAAAATGTGTGTGTTGGCAGAATTGCCCATCTGCATTGCCAGGGAAGGGTTTTTCCTATCAGCCATGTCCCGAAGCAACCCATACTTGTTTTGATGTTTCAATGCATTTTTATTTTTTACTTGATACCCTCCAGGCAGCCATTCCTTTCCATTCATTTCAGCGCGCATGAAAATCAACTTGCAGGAGACTTGGAACTTACTTGAGACGATAATCCATCACACCCTGCCCTAATTCATTTTTGTCCTCGTTACTTTATCGCTGTGTATCATTAATTTTAAAAAGTCTGCAGGTCCTCTTGTGTGTTCAGGTGCTGGTGAGAAGCTCTGACATTTGGGACGTCAGATATCCCCAACTGTTCCAGGGACTCAAACTGACAACCGTCCAGTCATAGACTACCAACCTATTTTGAATTGGAATAATTCAATGCATATCCATTTGGGGTAAAGTATCTTCACATTTATAATGCATTTCAAAAACACAGCTGGTTATACTCTTGAAAATGTTGTAACCATTACCTACAATTAACTGCAATAGATATATACATTACTCACATTATAATTCCACAGCCAGTTTTATCATTAGTCCTGTAACAGCTTTGTAAGACTGGGGTCACATTTTTCAATTGGAGATTATGTAATTTTTGTATCAAACCACTCATTTATTTCACTTTGTCTCTCTCTGCTGCCCTTCTCTCCATTCGGTCTCTCTCTGTTTCCAAGTCTTTTCTATGTAAATGACAAAGTGCCTTAATTATATACATGTTATACCTCTGTTTGCTGTTCCAGAGATGAGCGCTGAGCAGGACTGACACTCCCTCCTCATGCTATGATTAGAACTGCCTCCGGCAGGTGCCCTGCAGGGTCAAAACAGATTAAAGAAATATTCCAATGTTTTGGGCAAAATACCCTTTTGCCAACTTACCCAGACTGAGACAAGATGTTCGATACCATTTTCACCTCTGTACATCCACTGTTTCACTTCCTATGGGCATTTCGTGTTAGCTTAGCATAAAGACTTGAAATCTACAGGAGTCATTAGCCTTGCTTGGTCAAAGTGACAAAATAAACCTTCCAGCAAGAGAAGTAAGATGCTGTGTCAAAAAGCAGCACCGGCCGCTCTATGGTCCCCATAGAAAGCATGCACTAGATAATATGGTTTATATGTTTTGAAGAGAGCAATGGACCTGAGCTCTGCTTTCAGTGATAGCAACTCATTTGGCAGCACCAGAGAAGGAATTTAGAATATAAACCCTACAGCCAGCAGGGGGAGCAGCATCTGTTCGTTTTGCTGCAGATGGAAAATATTCTGTGTCACTAAGGCCCCATCCATGAAGCCAAAACGCGTATAGTTTCAAAAACGTTCTCTGTCAAGACGGAGCCGTTTCAGTAAATGTGTCCGTCCACACGAATTCACTTGATACGCCTGAAAACGATGTAGAACACATGCCAGGCCTGTTGGTGGCGCTGTGACGGTGTAACAGAAACAAGTGGAAACTGGCGGCGTGACACGATGATAATGCAGAAGAAGTATATTTTGCTGCAAGAGTGATAATAGGGTGACTAGCTTCAGCA
>OMLF01019731.1:0-11160 GCA_900302615.1 Holocentrus rufus
TAAGACATTGATTTAGAACCCCTTTCCTTTTAACACACACACACAGACACACACACACACACCAACTCTACCCCATTCTCTATCCAAGTATATATTGTACATATATACATACAGAAGACAGAGCTATAATGAAAAAAAAGTGAAATCACATCTATATGCATATATTTAAGATATTAATGAATTAAAAAGAGAATCAAGGTTTAAAAGAGATGCGGAGAAACGAAGTGCATATATATATAACATTTTACTTGATTCCACATGTATTTTGAAATATTATGTAGTTTTAACAAATTTCTATAACTTTTTTGTCAGTTTTAACTCTTGCTAGAGAAAAATCACAGATATTTAGTTTCTGGATGGATTCCTTGTAGTTCCAGTACACAACTCACCACCAACAGAAATATGTGATTCCTCAAGCTTTTCGGATTGTCTTGGTGATGGATGTGCACCACTCCAAGGACCGCTTCTGTTCGCTTTTATCATCCCTAACTTCTTGCCTACTGTACTGTATGTGTGTGTGCGTGCTTAGTTGACACTTACTGAAAATGTGTGTGCCAAAATACATAAGCCTCCACTAAAAATGGACTACTTTGCACTTGACTAAACGCTAGGGCTAGAAGAAAAGAATTGAAAAAAAAAAGAACAAAAAAACACTCTTCTGCTTTCAGAAAATGGTCCTTTCGCGCCTCTCCCTCAAGGAGCACAAAAAATGATTAAGAGAACCCTGATATTTCTGCAAAACCCGTCTCCTTGTTTGCGCTGTTGCCGATTTATTTACTTGATGGAGAGCTTTCTCTCGTCCTCTCTGCTCTGGAAGAAAAAAAAAAAAAAAAAAAAAAAAAAAAGACATCCTCCGATAAGCTGTGTTTGTCATCCGCTCCTCTGTTGTGTTGTTGCTCTCTCTCTCTATCATCAGAAAACACTCTCTCCCAATTGTCACTCTCCATAGATCATCCCACAGTGAAGGATGATGGGAAACAAGGGCAACCAATCATACGGCGTCCTGCCTAACCAAAAAGCCAACGACAGCCCGGGATGGCTCTGTTGATTGTTGTTAGTTTTGGCTTGTTACGCTTCATATTTGATATTGTGAACGCTGCCCATCAATTCTCGCCACTTTTATCTGATGATGGAGGAAAAAGTTTTTTGTATTGAAGTCACATTTTCAGGACTGCGCTGTTCAAATTGCTATTGGGAATTTACTCTTGTAACACATTTTGGCTTTTAACCCTTAAATAATTCTATTCGCTTTCATATTGGCATATAAACACACAATGTTGTCATTTGTATTGCCACAGGCCAAGAGATATGTCCTTATTTTTTTTTCACTTTTTCCATGAAAATGTTTATGGCATGGCTGTTTGATATCAGAATGTTTCTGTTTATTACCGTCATTCGTGGGATGCATTCCAACTTTCCCTCTTGTGGAGTGTTGTAGGGCCGGCTTCACCTGTCGGTCATACAAAACACCTCTGTGTCTCTTGTCTGTTCCACCCCCAGACACAGCCTCTGCTCCTCCACATTGTTTTCTGCTCCCAGATAACCTTTTAATCTGACATTTTCCAAAAGGCAAATGCAACCTAAAACACATTTGCAGATCTCAGACACACACACACACACACACATGCAGCTCCCAAACGCTGGCATCGGTGGGTATTATTTGTAATGTTGGCTCGGCTGCTTTAAATAAGAATGGGACAAAAGACTGCATTATTTGACCTCTTGCTCTTCACTCTAGCCTAGATTGTAAATATCACATTCAAGCTGTGCTGGAAAGGACAAGCAAGCTACCTTTAGCCCCTTCAAAATGCTATTGCCCTGCCATGCGTCCTTCATTCTGAAATAGGTCAGCGACTGCCCCAGTCTGAATGCGTCCATCTTTTAAACATAAGCCCCACCAGGCACTGTGGAATGGATGCTCGGTTAACCCTGCCTCTCTTATCTCCCTGATTTGTTGATTTATAATCACGGAGCCACTGTTGGGAGGTCTCTATCTCATCTTTCTGTCCTTTCCCACCTATTATGTTTTCACCTAACGGAAAGAGGAAAAAAAAAAAAAGCCAATCTGTTGTGCACTGCTGGCAGAGGTTGTGTGTATGCTTGTGTGTGCGTATGCATGTGTGTGTATGCGTGTGTGCAACCTGCCCACAGAAGCATCCTAATCTTTCAGTGAACAGGGGATCTTGATCTCCCTCTTCACTTCTCTTTCTCCACAGAATATGCACCCAGGTAATTGCTTTTGTTATTATTTAATTAAACAAAGAGGCAAATTAATCCTTCCGTGATAAATTAAAGAGTGATTAGAATTTACTGCCTGTAAAAATGTAAACGTTTGAAGGTTGTCTTATAAATTCCAGCGCATTGGATCAAAAGTGCTATGGATTTCTGACTGTATGATTATTATGGAGCGATTTCCTTTGCTTTTATGTATTTATTATTTCAAATCAGCATCGAGAGATAATGTGATTCTTTTCTCATGCATGACATCAATTTGTGTATCGGAGGCCTAATGAACTGTGACTCCCCAAAGTCTTGAGTTTTCTTGTGCATGAGTGAATTTTCGAGCGCCGTGCTGGGAGAGTAAGATGCATCTGTACGTTCTTGGGTTTCCCTCACAATGCACTTTAACAAGAGTATCTTTTGTCTTTGTGGTAAAGGACTGGCGCGTGGTTTAACCGATGACAGCGAACGCCCCTTGAGACAGAAACGAATATTTGCTCAGACGTGTTTTTACCCCTTTTCCCAATATAATGCATAGTGGCAAATTAGAGGCCTCATCTTGTGGCCGTTTTCATTTTCTTGTCTTTCACCGGCCTCTGCTTACGGTTGCACAGTGTTTCCTAGTCGATGTGTACGAGCTCTTTGAGAGATAGCTATGCTGTGTGCGCAATAAATATGAATATGAGAATCACGTTGAAAAATCAAGGGTTTATGTTTAATAGAAAAGCAATGTAGCATTTATGGGAGTGCAGCATATGAGAGCGCGGCGGCACTGGCTAACCTTCTTAGAGATGCTGACAAAAGGGCTCTGCCATGCCAATGTACTGCTTCATCTATGAAATGTGAAACTCCTCTTTTATGGGTCTTAAGCACTGTGTTTGTTCATATTAGTAAAAAAAAAAAAAGAAGAGAGGACATATTTAAGGTAGACAGGTGGAAACTGAGCATAATAGATTTATGAACCATCACCTCACCTCCCTCAGTTGGCTTTGAATCTCTCTCTACCTGTCTTTGCAGTATATCAACATGCTATTAAAGATGATTTCAGTCTATTCACCACACTGACTGGCTGTGGTTCTTTGATCTGCTGGCTTGATTCCTCAGTCGAGTTTTAAAGCCACCGACGTCTAAGTCAATATTATTTTGACTGACACTCAGGATATTGTTGATTTTTGAGTGTCATGCAGCATTAACAGGCTCGACGTGACCAAACAGCATGAACCCAGGCTCATTTTAATTCACAGGAGACTCATCTTACATAAGAGGAACTTTATCAAATACATTTTTATTCAGCAATTAAGAATTAAAGCAAAATATTTTATTGATCTAAAAAGCCACTATCATCCACAATGAGCCTGTTTTCTATGTTGGGTCAAATAAACACACCCCTGTCCCTTGGTACAGGCAGCTCACAGATATTCAGCTTCCTGAGTGAGTGAACTCAAGAATAATTGTTTCTTAGAAAAAACTTGGGAACCTGTACAGAGTGAAGATGGTCACACAGAAGGCAGTTGTAGTTTGTTGTTCTTTATTTTTATTTAAATGAAAAAAAAAACAACCAATATCAGGGCACATCCTTCATATTTCTCACTTGACGAAATTGACAAAACACAATCTTTTATCATATTTTTCACTTTTCCCATTATCTATTAAACACATTTCCATTTAATAAAAAACAAATGCTGCACTTAGCTATTTTGAAGCAATTATATTTACAGCTGAAGACTATTAATAAGTGACTAACAATATTTATGAATATATAACATCTTAAATCTTATAACCAGTACTGTAAATATCAAAGCTGAGTTAACTGATAAATGCTTGCTCTATAGTAAATACACTGTACAGTGCTTCATAAAAGAATAAAGCTACCCTTTTAAACAAAACATCCATATGAAAAAACAAACAAAAAACATTTATGGTACTGTAACACTCGGTAAAATGCTGTAATGCATAACAGACATTCATATTATAGTTGGAAATGAAATATTTTTCTTTTTATATTTGCCACTGTCAGCACAAAAAGCCCTCAGACATACAGTGTATATCATAACAAAAGTAATATTTACTTTAATGCAGTCTGACCAAGCAGGCAAATCAATGCCTGACTGGTTCTTGAAGTTGGATCATAAGCAAATAGGCTGTACTGCATTGCAGCTTTATGCTTGGGGTCAAGTTTTACCAGATTGTGCAATGTCTTTGAGATATAATGTACATCACAAACAGTCATTGCATTGGATGGTTAGCTCACAGACAGCAGTTAAATTTGAAAAATGGGTTGAATGAACACACAGTCATACGTTCTCGGTATGCCGATGGCAACGTACACATTCCATGCTGATCTAAAGCATCACAGTTCACCCAGAACCCAGTTTCTTGACAATCGATGGAAATCTCATTGAACACAGCATCTAAAATTTATCTGAGGCGCTTTCACCTTTGCTCCATTCCGTCCTCGTTCCCAGAATTTTTCAGCAAAAGTTAAGATGGAGGGAAACACGGTAAATATACAGCTGGATTCCACCTGTCCAGCTGTCAAATTTCAACACAGATCACGTCAAAGAAGAGAAGGTAAAATGGAAGCCAGATTATTTCGACCTGACTGATCCTGGCTAGACAGGAGCTTCGCCCACGCTCCCCGTGTGTGTGAATTCTTCATGCCCCGACGGCTTCTCATCCTCTCGGGCAGTTGTCATCTTCCGCCAGCGCTGGTCAAGACAAGAGGCAGTGAGTTAAGTCAATCTCAGGTGAGTCTTAAATACTTAAGAGAAATCCTTCAGGGTTGAGACAGATGGGAGGGCGTATGAATGGTGAAGAATGAGAGGCCAGCAGTTGCAAAAGCTAGAGGAAGTGAATAGTGCGCTCAGAAAAACTAGGATAAGATGACATGTATTTAAGAAAAAAAATGGCTCATTTAAGATAAAGCAGATAAAAACAGACATTTTCCCACAAGGCCATCACGACTGTCGCAGATTTCCCAAGAGGCTGCTGGGATATAAGCATTTCAGTTTGTTACAGTCAACAAAAAAAAATGCGGCGTAGGACACAAACAGTAACGCAGTACATCAATCAGCCAATGATCCATATCAGGCACTTAGCCTAGACATATTTAATGGGCGCCCGTAATTTCTGTTGACTGCAACAAGCTGTGCTCACCTTGAATGCTACTTTTTGCTTCAAACTGACAGCGATGTTGGCCCCGCGCCAAACCCATCATTTCCGCTCCTCCCTGAGTGTCTCAAGCTTGTAAAAATGGAAAGAACCTCCTACCTCCGCATCCTGCCTTTCAAGCGTGGCCCATACTAATCATTTTGTTCACTTCCTCATGCCTTGGCACCAGCGCGCCAGCTGAGCGGTGAGCAACCTTGGTGGCAAATCTTGAACTGCGAAGAGTAAACAAAAAAAAAAAGACAAGACTCCTCACCTGTTTGATGCTGCCCTTCGCGGTGCAGAACATGTAGATGACGTAGCCGGGAATCAGCAGCATGGAGGACAGAGCCATGAACCAGCCGATCACTTGGCCCCACAGCGGGTACACGTACTTCCCCAGGGTCAGGGGGGTCATCTCAATGGCGCTGAAGGTAAACACCCCCTTCAAAACAGAGCAACGTTTCAGCCCGGAAAGACCAGCAAGACATAATATCACATTTGCCTTGATTAAAGTCCTTTGACATCAATCATCAAGAAGTTTGTCCCTGAAAGCGTTTTCAATAAAGTTTCATCGGAGTTGCATGCCTATCCTTCAGCCCAGAACTTCACAAGGATCACCCTCCAATATTCAAAACACACAGAAATATTAATAGCCCAATGATCAGTTAGCCAGTGACAGCGCACGGGGTGAGTGAGCTGTCTTCAGTCATTTTGGCAGTGCGCCTTTCATTTCCCATTGATAGGGCTTTCTTTAATATTAAACATTCTTCATCAGTGCAGAAGTAGACAGATAAAGACAGTGCCGTGATTTCCCCGAGGGGCTGACAGTCCATGGGATGAGGTATAAATCAACATCACAGGACGAAGCGTTTCAAAAATGACACCCCAATCCCAGTGGCTCATCTACCTATTGGCACCCGCTATAAGTTGATGGGTTTGTGCAATTGTGATCAATTTATAAGTCAGTTGGTGCTTGCCTGCTGCCAAGTCCTTTACATAGATCTCTAGATTTGGCTAAAACTTGATTGAGAATAATAATTTTGGGGGTTTTTTTGGGCCACGGAAGTTAATTTGGTAAATCCACATGTGCGGTCCAGGCCTACCAGGCAGATTAGCGGAGTGAAGAACATCCAGCAAAGCTTCCACCAGCCGCAGGGCCGATAGCCGATCATGTCCTCAATGTTGCTATAAAACCTGTCGGCTCCTACGACATAAAGACAAAAAGACAGAGTGTGTGTGTGTTACTTGGAGATAATAAATGGGTGATGAATGGGTGCTTTATGGAGCGAAAGAGAAGGAAAGGGAGAGCGGACAGATGTCATTTCCTGTTGGACAGCTGTACAGGTAATCTACATGCTTCATTCATTTGGCAGGTTGAAGCGGAATGAAGACACAATAAAGTCTTTTTTTTTGTCTTTTTTGTCCATTGTGGTTTCACTTGATATCACAGCTCCCCCCAGCCTGCCCCTTACACTCTCCACCAAATTTAATTTAACCCCTTAATACCTGTTTGCCTGAAATTTTCCCTGAAATGCCCCTTTAAGTAACTTCAACGTGAGAGTAAAACTTTTTTTTTCAAAGTTCAGCCGCACAACATTGATCAACGCAGTGATGAGGCCGGCGGGGAGGGTTCATTCAGTTTGTGACACAAAAGTTAAAAACAGCCCGTAGAACTAAACCAGACAGAAGAGATTTCCTACCATAAAACCAGGATATGGAAACGGTTTCGAAGAAGACGAGGTAGAGGAGGCACATCCCACTGGCAGAGTAGTAATCAAACAGCTTGAACACGTACAGACCACCCTGGGAGATTTCAAAACACACACACACAGATACACAGACACATGCACGAACACACGCGCACAAATATCTGCTTTAGAGGCTGAATACTAATATTTCCCTCTTTATTCAATAAAATATGCATAATGAATGTGCACCACAGGTCGTTTTGTCATTATGTGGAAGAAGGCTCTTTTTTCTGATGCTGGAAAACGTGTGTATGTGTGTGTGTGTGTGTGTGTGTGTGTGTGTGAAAGCCAAATCACTGTTGGGTTTTAAGACAATTCTTCCATTACAACACTCAGTTACACACAGGCACACCCTGCAGTGTGATTTAACTGCAGTGATGTAGAACACAAACGACAAACGATTCAGACACACATGCATGCACAAAACACACACACACTCTCTCTCCCTCTCTGTCTCCTCTCTTTACCACCCTCTTACATTTTTCTCCCTCACTCACACAATGGATCATATAAATTCTATTAGAAGATTCAATTTAGAATTAGATTTTATCTAAGATTCCATTATTACAGAGTTTGAACATGGTTTGGGGACATTTACACACACACACACACACACACACACACACAGACACCACAGCAACAGCACCTGTGTAATGTTGGAGAAGCCAATGATGAAGGAGATGAGGCAGACAACAAGGATGAAGGACTTCTTCCTCTTCCTCAACACCAGGGGGAATTCATCCATCAGAGCTGTGATGAAGCCTTCCACCGTGCAGAACTGAGCACACACACACACAACACACACACACACACAAAATGTTTGTTTTAACTTCCAGAATGCCGTGGTTTCACATAGTGTCAGAGAAAACTAACATCGAAAAAATTTTCTCAGAGATCCACAGAAAATGATTGTAAGGTGACTTTCACATGCCTTAAGGTAGTTTATGCATAACGTTATTAGTAGTATTAGTATTACTTTATGAATAATATTACTATTAGTATTTGTCTTAATATTCATATTTGTATTAGTATCAGTATTAGTACTACATCAGTATCAGAATTAGGATATCAGTATTAGTATTAGTATTATATATAAGTACTAATATTTTTCGTTCTAATATTTTTATCACTATTATTATAAGTATTAGTATATCAGTATAAGTATTCATATTATCAATATTGGTATCAGTATTAGTGTTCATATTTGCATTTGTCTTCACGTTTAAATGTCTACATCTTATTTCTCAAATGTTCCTGAATATTCTTTTCACTTTGACATCCTCCCAGGAAAAGGAGAAAGATGCATGAGAGATGCATATTTTCTTTGAGCAGCCGTATGTCTGCCAGTGTCCCTCCCCATTAGGTTTTATGTTGGCTGCGTCGGCCTTCGTTCTCAGCGGTGTTACATCTGAGATAAATGGATTCATTCCATTTCAATTCAGTGGGTGTGACATAAATCTCACTCATATAAGTCTTCTCGGCACTAGATATTCTTCACTCTGTGTGTTTGCGTGCTTGTGTGTGTGTGTGTGTGTGTCATAATATCCTAATCTCTCAGTAAACAGGACATCTTAGTCTAATCTCCCTCTCATTCCTCATATAAAATTGACTCCAGTAATTGTTTTTCTTATTATTTCATAACACAGACAAATGAATTAATACTTACAAGGGAACAATGGGTGACAAAAATAAACCTCACTCTAATAATTCGGCTCAGCAATAGATATGCTTCTGTGGTGTGTGTGTGTGTGTGTGTGTGTGTGTGTGTGTGTGTTGTTCATACCTGACTGTCCAGGCCCAGCATCATGAGCATGGAGAAGAACAGGATGGCCCACAGAGAGGACATGGGCAGCTGGGTGACGGCCTGGGGATAAGCTAGGAACGCCAGACCAGGGCCTGGATATCAAACACACACAGTTCAAATTTCAAAAACTTTATTTGAATCCATTAATTGACATGATATTATAATCCATATAACATTCAGATATATACACACTTCACACACAAAGGACAAGTTTGGCCTTTTTGAGATTAAGCTGTATTTCTGACTTTTCTATCATGGTGTCTATTAGTAAAGACCATTGTATTGGAGTTTGTGTTGAAAGGGACATAAGGGCAACAATTTCAGCTTTTATTTTTATCCTGGCAAAACAAATGACAATGGATACCAACATTTCGGGTTCTGAAATTGGTGAGGATCATTTTGATTTTGTTGGCCAACCTAATTTCGTCAACATGAAGCGGAGTGGAGTGATTTGGGACCGCAGCAGATGGAGGACAGAACAAGCAGAGAGAGGCAGGGGAGACACAACCTGTAGCAGCAAAGCTAATGGACTGACGACTGAACATTCTGAATCCAAAAAGGACATTTGTGGGTGTTTTTCAGCACGACTTCACAGATGGCTCAATTGCCCCATATAGTTCAACTGGAACCAGATTTTTAGAGGTAAGTCTCCCAATTTTAAAGCAATCAACAAAATCGTTGTATTTATTTATTTATTTATTTATTTATTTATTTATTTACAGACACTATGGAAGAGAAGTCAGGAATAAAACCTAACATCAAAAATACCAAAAGTGTTTATTAAGGAAAAAGCATACTTTCTACAATCTGACCGACCCATTACTGCAAACACTGGGATGAATTTTTTAAATTTATTTATTTTTATCTTTCTATAAACCTTTAACGGCAATTGGAAAACATTTCCAAACCAGTGAAACATCAGGATCATCAACTCACATTCACACCAAAAACCTCTAAACCTCAAATATGTGCAGCTAAAGGTGAAAACTGGTCAGTTCGCCTGGTCAGTTTGTCTGTGTCAAATGTGCAACTTGTGACAGAAGAGCACTTTTTTTCTCTATTGTGTTTACAAGAAAACGATATCAGGGCTGTTTTATGTTTTGTCTCACTCACACAGCACCATACCTGATGCTGCTAACTCCTGAACGGGTTTCTTAGTGATGTAGGACATGAAGCCCACAATGGAAAAGATGACGAAGCCGGCAAACATGCTGGTGCAGGAGTTGATACAGCAGACAATGATGGAGTCCCTGGAGAAAGAATCAAGGACACACACGATTTTTTTGTCTTACTAAAAATGGACATAAAAGTAACGGAGTCAATGCATTTATTCTGAAATAGCCTGGATATTACAAAAGACTAAATCCCACTGGAGCCACCCACACTGGAAGTGTTTGCTCTTGTGGTATTGAAAGGAGATTTGAATGAGACAAGGAAAGAACGAACTAGATTGCATGAAGGGAGAAAAAAAGAGAAGATTTATTGGTAAAGAAGACCAGCTAGATCAAATCAGTCATAAAAGGTTGATTGTTTATACTGCACCTACTTGTACACATCATTGTGGTAAGTGTTGTAGCTTCCCAAGGCAATGAGCGAGCCCAAGCCCAGTCCATAAGAAAAAAAGATTTGAGTAGCAGCGTCCAGCCACACCTACGATACAGACCACACACACACACGGGTTAAGTGCCTGGCATTTCCAAGCGTTTGGCATTTCATTTCTGTTTTGAACTTGCGTGTGCCTGTCTGTCTGTCTGCAAAGTGTGTTTGTGTGATTGTGCCGACTCCCTACCTCAGATCTGATGAGCTTATTGAAGTCCGGGGTAATGTAGAAGCGGATACCGTCGATAGCCCCGGGCAGGGTGACCCCACGGAAAAACAGGATGATCAGCATGAAGTAAGGATAGGTGGCGGAGAAATACACCACCTGACAGAGAGGCGGACAGAGGGAGAATAAGTTCTGGTTAACATGGGATATTTTAGGCTTTCTTGTTAACTAGGATTCCTTTCTGTCAGCCCAAAAAAGTATAGTTGAATTAAACTGAATTAAAAATGGGAGAAAGGGAGATTTGTCGGAACAGGAATTGCATGGAGAAGCCTGTGAGGGTGTGTGTGCACACGTGCGTGTGTGTGTGCCTATGGCTTTATGGGGTGGGAATTTGTTGGTAAGCTAATCACAATTACAAACAACTCAAAGCAATACGCCTGAAATAATTAAAAGTCGAAAAGAGGGGCAAAACC
>OMLF01019731.1:11180-45474 GCA_900302615.1 Holocentrus rufus
AGAGGGGCAAAACCGTTCCCTCAACCGCCACACAAGCAGAGGGAAATAAAGTCTCCAGCCACTAAAATATTTCCACGGCTTCTCTTTGCCGGAAGATCTTGAGCTTTTAGAATGTGGCCTGCAGTTTTGTAACATAATGATTGTGTTTAATTGGTAATGTCCATCAAGGCCAGGGCCTTAGGGGAATTCATTTTTCTCACTGCTCTGAGCCGCCACACATTAAAATCCAATTATCCTTGGCGGTGAATGTGTAAATGTGTTTCTGCTCACATACGTCACTTCAACTTGGCTGTAATTTAAAAGCCCTATGCAGCTGACAGAATGATTTTTCTCTTTCTGTATCTCTTTTCCTATCACCTTCGAATCACTGTCTGGCAGTTTTCGATTAAATAATAGCGTCGAAACATTTTCAATTTTTCCACCTGAGTAAAATATTGAGAGAGAGATGGGGAGAGTGTAGACAGCAGACTGACAGCTGATGAAATAGACAGAGGCAACATCCTAGAAGAACAGAAATAACAGGCAGACTTCTTTGAAACTGATTTTGAAAAACAAAAAAGCTAGCATGTAAATTTGTGTTAAGCAGTGACCTATTTGGCTCTAAAAATATATGGTAATAATGTGATGATTTGAACATCCAATCAAGAAAGGAGCAGAGGCTTAACTGACATCACCAACCATTAGAGATCTCTCACTCTCATCCAATCACACATCCAGGGGCAGACTTAATGATTTGGGGGCCCTGGGCAAAGGCAAACATGGGGGGCCCCTGAATCCCAGCATTCATATTTTTCAATCCATTCTTTCTGTAATATATCTTGAAGTTAGAGCTGAGTTTAGAGGCAGAGCCAGAAACTGCTAACAGCAACACGAACAACAGTTGATTCTTTTATGAAAAAAGTTATCCACAAAACTTCTACTTTCCTCCCTCGTTTTGTGTTTTTGTGCTACTTGGGTAGCTTTGCTTCATTTTATACAACTCACACAGCGGCCGCTGCAGTGACAAGGAAAATAAGCTTAAAGTCAAGAGGCAATATTGTGCTAAATTAAGTAGAACAGCCCACTAGTACTACAGCCTGACTGAGGTGAGGTGCTTTTATTATTTGAGTTTCCCTTTGCACCACTGGACTGTTTCAGAGAGCAACTCTCCTCGCAAACTGAGGATGTACATAGCTTGTAGTTAAGCTATTGACAAAACATGATGAGAATCAATGAGCATGGTGACAAATAGCGAGAAAATAAAGCCTGGTTTGAAAACAACTGGAACTGTAATTTAAGCTTACTGCTGCATTCATTGTCACTCTCGATAAGAGGGTTGGCTAAATGCCTAAATGCAAAATCTCAAAAGGGAATTATTTTCCCTGTTGATTTATTACTATGTGTATGATGTGTTATTTAAGTTCTTGGTCCTAGTTTCCTTGTTTTTCTCCTCTTGGGCTTCTATCTCTGACAATGATGATGGTGATGGAAGATTGAGTTTTAGCAATACAAGTGTTTCTTGGAGGCAGGACTGATTTGGAAGCAGAAATAATCGTATTGGTTGAGCTAAACCTCAATTGGCAGGGCCATAGTTTTTCTTGCTAAGTGAAAACCCAGTGAAAAAGGCAAGGATGAAGAGAGAAGGTAATTAATATAATGAGGCCAGCCAGGCTGCTGACTGAAAAACTGCTTTTCAAGCTAGTTGTACGAAGTTATCTGAGTTATCTAGGTAGCCTAGGTGAACTTCCATGATCAAACTAGTAATGCCTTATAGTTATTGAGGTAATCTAGTGGGCTATGAGTAGCCTATGAATCTTACACAGTCATGAAGACCATGGTCATGAAAAACATTCATTAACATTCATATTTTTAAAATTATATTTTGACCAGAGCTCCCACTACGCTGTTAAAGCTTGCCAGTTACTTAACTAATCACATTATTCCTGCCTCCAGAGCAGCTCTGCCTTTGAGAACAGCTTGTATGACTAAAACTCCAATCTGCAAGAGGAAGAGACTTAAAGTCAGACAGGGGAAAAAAAGAGAGCGTGCAGTGCAGAAAAAGCAGTTAATAGAAAGCGCACTAAGGCAAGAGAGAGAAAATTGAGAGCAAAGAGGGAGAACATATAGAGAAACTTGAGAGAGAGAGAAAGAGAGAGGAGAGTCTGACCTTCCCTGTCCACTCCACTCCTTTCCATATTGAGAAGTAGACAAGGACCCAGGATAGTGCCAGCGTGCCCACCAAGGGCCAACGCAGCTCTCCTGGCTCCTCCAGACCACTGGACATCTGGTGCATGTTCCGCCTGGAGGAACACACATACACACATGCACCGAGTTCAGGCACACACAAGCACAAACTGACAGATGCACTGCCGTACGCCTTTGCATGTACTCACACAAACAGACGCACACATATGGACACACATGGTGGAGACGAGTATCGTGTGTCATTGGACTTACTCCCAGAACTCAGTGACAGCGCTGGTGAGGTTGGTGGTGTCTGTCAGACTGTAGTTGGAAAAGCATTTCTCTGTGTTCCAGGGGTTATCACAGCTCTGCCACGGCAGCTCCTACACACACAGACACATGCAAACATAAAATGTTTTGGAGCAACACAAAAATACCTGAAATAGACTATCCAATTCTTGAACAAATAGAAAAAAAATGTTGAAGTATTCATCTGCTTAAACAGGCAAAATAAATGATTTTTTTTTCTTGTTTTTCAAGTGGTAAGTGTTTAAGTGATTACACATCCACTGTTTTGTCTGGCACAAGAGCATGAAAACTATTCAATTAAACCAAGATGTTCTTGGCGTTCCGATGAAAACCGCTAAGTTTTGATCCCTGCAGCTGAGTCCTCCATTTTCCTGCCTCAAAAGCCTGACGCATGATGTCCGCAGAGTTTTTAAACCTCTACCACCGGGTCTCTGTGGGCCAGGCAGGTCATGCAGAGATATACGAACGCAGAGTGACAAAAGTAGTCACAGAGAAAGGATAGCATCATCGATTGGGTGAGATAGAGCCAACAAGACTCCAAGTATCTTTACTCAGCGCAGGTGAAGTGTGAAAGATGTGGCTGGCACTTTGCTGAAAGAAATCAGACATCAAACAAAGTGGTTTAGGCAATTTTGCGCTCCTGAGATTGTATCCAGTCATCCATTATCTTGCTGCTTATCTGGGTCTGGGCAAGCAGAAAAAGTCCAGGTGGTCTTTTCCATAGTAACTGCCTCAAATCCCTCTTGGGGGGTCTCAACACACTCACAGGCATAGAGGGAAATATAGTCCCTCCATGTCCTGGCCCTACTTACTTCTAAAGGGAGGCATACAGAGCTTGAACCACCCCAAATAGTTCCTCTAAGCACACAGACTATCATAATATCAAGGTATAAAAGAACTATTAACTAAATGTGCAAACATTATAGGGACACCTGCTGTTTTATGAAGGACACAGATGACGTGGACGCAGTTAACAGCCATTATCCCCTATTTATTTCCACATCTACACTATACCAATCGTAAAGAAGGAGATGCATTTAAGACATGCAGGCGAGTTAGAGAAGGTTTTATAAGATCTGATACAGTTTAGATGGGGATCGTGTAAAATATCACACAAGGATGTCCTTCATATTTTGCACATTCACTGCAGTATTTGAAAACTTAAGGTCTCTTGCTTATAATACTGGAACCAGCAGTCAGTAGTCAAAAAAGGGAAAGCTTAAGCAGATCACAGCACTTCAAACGATGTTAGCAATAGCTGTAATTTGTCTGAAATGCTTGGCTGAGGTCCGCTCCTCAGCGCCACTGATGCAACTTACCGATCTAAAGGAGTTGAACAAGTAGTAGAGAGCCCAGGCAATGATGATGATGTAGTAGATGTTGAGCCAGAAGGACAGAACCACCGCAGCCAGACCCACTCCTAGAGGAGGGATAGTTATCAGCATGTTTTACTAGCTTCATTGTGTGCCACCATATTGTATATCATGGACCTCAGGCGGCATGATGTAAAACCAATAACCAACAACATTAGGAGACAAAAACAAAAGCAAGCCTCAGTGCTACACCTCACTGCACAGTTTCTCACAAGAATCCCACACTGATGATATCACCCTCATCTGTAATATCATCATAGGGAGTAATAAAGGGACATTCACCGGCCTGCAGGATGTAATTATCCATCGTGCCATTTAGCATGAGTGCCTGCACTAAAACCGCCTCGGACGTCTTGAGGAAAGTGAGGTACTTTCAACATTCAAACATAAAAGAGATTGTAAATTTCTAGGGAGCAAAGACCCCATTTGTAGGGATGGACTCAGCGAATTGGATGCCATCCTTTCTATATAGTACAATTTCATAGTACAGTTGCCATTAAGTTCAGATGGTTGAGTTTAGATCTGTCCTGACTGAGAAAAGAATGATACAGGGTGTTTTGATGCTGGTCATCACCCTCCTTATCTTCATCCTTATTATGTCTATTTCTAGTGTTTACTTGCTCTTGGCTGTGAGTATCAGCTGGCACGGCAGCACATTCACCACCATTGTTGCTGCTGGTGCTGGCAGCGTTTGAGCTCTTTGAGTGGTAATATTGCTAGCAGCAAACACCAGCAGCAGTTGATTCTTTGATGAAAGAAAGTTCTCAACAAAACTTCTATTTTCCCCTCCTCTGTGTTTCCCTGCCACTTGGGTAGCTTTGCCTCTTTTTTTTAAATTTATTTATTTATTTATTCTTTAACTTTTCTCGGGGCAACTGGTGCAGCATAAAGAAAAAATGAGCTTAAAGTCAAGAGGCAATATTGAGCTAAAAGTCAAGTGGAAAAGAAAATTGGTTTTGAGTGAGAGAGCAGCATCCAAAGCAGATTCAGAAAAACTCCATCCTTATCTTCCCCGAACTCAGTGATTTCTTCTAATTGATAAGAGGTGCAATCATGTCATAAACTCTTGGTGGTGGGGAGTAGAGGGTTTAAAAATTAGACTCAGACATTTTCCCCAATTAGAGGTGGCGGCATACTGTACTGTTAGATTGATCAGGATGTCTGAGCACATCACTGAGGAAGAGCTTTGATTTTTCAGCTTCTACATGTAAATGTAAATGATGTAAAAACAGATATACATCCATCTCTTCCTGTTTTTATCTGCACATCTCACCTTTCATCATAGGCATGAGTTTCCAGACCCCAAGGCCGCCCACTGAGGTGAACTGGCCCAGGGACGTCTCCAGGAAGAAGAGTGGTATCCCAGCAAACACCAGGGTCAAAAAGTACGGGATCAGGAAGGCCCCTGTCATGTCACCACAAAGCAGACGAAATACAGGGAAATAAGTTTGGTAAGACTTAAGTCATGTTCATACATTAATAAGGACTTAATAAGGACTCCATTTCTCCCTCCAATTTTTCCTCAAATTTACCCTTAAGTAGCTTCAAAGTTAGAAAAAAATATTTTTTACCCCCATTGTATAACAATGTCACATACATATTCTGCATCTGTTGGTTCTAGCACTTGGCTGAAGCTACATCACACTTCTACTGAGTGAAATATTCCAACCCAAGATGCCATTGTTTTATGGCTGCAGCACTACATCAAATAGAAAATATCTACACGTCTTGTGCATCATTTTATGCACATTTCCCTGTAATTCAGCAGGACATATTTGGGATATTTGGAAACCTTGGGATCTCCACTAGAATTTAAAATAAAGATTTGTGGGTTTGAACAAAACTCATCTGCACACCAATGACAGACCTGCCTGTGGGAGCAGCAGAGCTGAAGAGATTAAAGAGCTAGTTACAAAGTTACAGTGATTTCAAATATTATACATAATACATTCTGAAGGTTTTAGGAACATAGCTATAAAGACTATTATATCTCATGATGTTTTGAACTAATACTCCTAGTTCTGTAATTGATTTTACCACATTTTGTTTGTCTTCATTTACTATTGAAAAGCTATTTTGAAATTTTGCTGTAATATTATCATAGCAGAGAGGTATCATTTTCTCCAAACTGTGCAATACCTCCAGGATATTATTAAGAAAGTTAGGAAACAGTCATGCTCTAATACTCTTATTATCTTGCATCCAAAAGATACACATCCTCAGGAAACTTACTTTCCCAGACAAAACTTTTTCGTACCATAACAAAAACATTTCTGTTAATGTTAACTGTTGATGGTGTGTACCTAGTTCTTATAAAAAATTAATTCTTAATTATCCACTTACATTGCTTGAAGCCACCTTAGTACTTCATAAAAATACTGCTATATTACCACCGTGTACACTATCATAAAATATAAATATTGTAATGTGACTTTTATAGTTTACAGTGTTCTCATGAATAACCAATCAGAGCCATTACAACATCAGCTGAAAATATGTTTTAATTTAATGTATTGCTGCTATTGTGTGACTTTGCATCGAGTTTCAAGGCATATGAGCTTTTGATATATTTGCTTTCATAAATAAAAATGTGCTATTTATCACCCAAGCATTAGTGCTGTCATCTGAAAATGCCATATTTGCAGTAGAGCTTCACAAAAGTGGAACAAAAAGAAAAGGTTGGAGCAGGACTCCAAGCTTTGGAATGGAAAGGCAGCAAGCCTTGTCTCTAAAGCTGTGAGAGCTTCATCATGGCCGCCCCCATCACAAACTGACTCAGATGATGGATAAGTGAACGTTCCACTAAATGCATGCAGGATTTTATCACAAAGACCTTTAAACTGGCTGGACCCAGCCTTTGTGGCCCCAGAACCAAGACCTTACCTCCACCATTCTTGCCACACAGATAGGGGAACCTCCAGACGTTCCCTAAGCCAATGGCGTATCCCACACATGACAGCAGGAAATCAAACTTGCCCTTCCAGCTCCCCCTTTCAGGCAGCTCCTCCTTCTTCTTTTCGTCCGCAGGGGCCGCAATCGGATCCAAATCCTCAAAGGGAACTGCTTGTTTGACTTCAGTCGGGGAGTTTAGGTCCACCGTGCTCTGCCCCGTCTTCCCCATAGCGGGATCACTACAGACCACTTGGGTCAGCGAACCACTAAATCCCCGCACCTTGTGATGGTTATGAAAGTTTAAGTCCCCTCTGTGTTCTGCTGAGGCTTTCACACTGGGCTTGCTTCTCAACTGGACAGTGATGTGCTGATACTGACTGTGTGGAAAATCTGCGGACCAAGACACAATAACTTCAGTTTGGCAGTTTGTGCAGAGGTGTTACACAAAATATCTGTGGGAAGGATTTTGTATTTTCTCGCTGTTGTTGTTCTGTTTGACAGTGAGTGGGTACAGAGAACTACTCTTCAGTTTATAATTTACTGATGTCATTTTATTTTTATGGTCTGGGCCGGTCCTATAAATATTTGCGAAGACAAGCAACTGTCTCCCAAAGCTAGAAACCTGGCATCCAAGATATCAATCTGTAATGGAAGATGTAAATTGTGAAGCTGCTGCATAGAAGATGACCTGGGGAAAAATGTTACAGGTGCACCAAAAAGGACACATTTTCTCATTCAGAGGAAGGAGATGTCAGCATGTGTCCATCAACAGCCACGCTTCCAGTCAAAGCGTCCTTGAGCAAGACAAGAACTCCTACCTGCTCCCTCATCAGCTCTAAAAAAAAACCAAATATGAGTATGGTTTTCATGTAAATGTGGCTGTTAGAGAATAAATCTGCCTAGACAGTCAGTCATTCAGTTATTCATGGTCTGTCAAGCAGTTCCCATCAAATTCTGTTTGGCCTAGAAAGAGTGCAAATGATTTTTTCACAACATTGGTCAATTGTGTTTTTAAGTAGCCTTTCATGATAGATTACCGAAAGAACACTGGATAGATTCACTCTGCTCTACCCTGATATTTTTTAGGCAATTTCACAGCTTATTTTGACACCCACAGGAGCTTTGAAACTGTGGGCTCCCGCTGAGCGTTCCTATTGTGTTACTCTTCTGCATTCAATAGATGCCGTAAATCATCAACCATGTAGCACAAATTTGAAGGCTTGCTTTATTTGATGCGTCTGTGGGCCTTCTGTCGGATCCAATGGGCTCCGCAATCCTCAAAACAATTTTTTACTTTTAGTTGCTTTTGTGTTTTTCTAGTCTGTTCAAATGGAAAATATAAATATTCAGTTTCAATTTGCACCTCTCATGTTGAAATGCCTTTTTCCTACCAACCATTCACAGATACATCATTTATGCCCCCCTGGCTTTTGATGTTGCTGATATAAAAGAAGTATTAGACAAATGTATGAGGCTAAATTAATAATTTCTACTTTGTGATATGTACAATAGACACAGAGGTTCAAAACAGTGACATCACAGTAATAAAGTGTATTATATTTGAAAAGTATAAATCAAAAGTTAAATTCAAATTTGTTTGACAATGGACTGAGACTGATGAAAGATTTAAACAGTGGCTGCACTGTCCAGTTGGAACAATACTGATCAAACTAAGACATTTCTGCAGGAAAATTAATTATCCTCTGGAACACACATTGCACATAATCAATCATTTTAGGTGGGCACAATACCCTTACAAAAAGCGAAACGATCAAAAAAGCTATTTTCCAATTATTCAGTTAGTTACAAGCTTGAAAAATATTCCCTCAACATGAAACACTTTCCCAACAGGACATTCAGAGATTCCTTTTGATGATGTAATCACTTTAGATTCAGACTTAATCAGACTGTTTCACAACTGAAGAGCTTTAAGAGGCTGTTGCACAGATTTATGTCTTACCTTTCATTAGCAGAGAACTCGAGGGCAGAGAAAACATTTCCGATCCTGCTGATTTCTGCACAGGTTTTACACCAAATAAGCTATATTAAAGGAGAATTCCACTCAATTTATGTATTAATAGCTGCTATTATGCATATTTATATCATGAAAATGTTTATTTCTAGGACTCTAGGATCTAGGATTTCTAGGATCCAGTCAATATTTGAAAATGAGGAATCCTGCAGATTGTTGATAGTGCCCTGTGTTTTGATTGAGTTATATATACACTCTACCCCTTTATCAATTTGCGCCACAACCTGACTGGATTACGCAGTGACTCAATTAAAACCAAACCAAAAGAAGGAGGAGGGAGAAGCAAGTGCATCCTACCTGGGAGATTTCCACGTACCTCGTCAGGTCATCAGCATCAGTCTGTACACCTGCACCACAAACTTCCTGGCAATTCCAGTCAACATACAAAAGGAAAGATGATCCGTTTAGTCTCAGCTGTGAAAGGCCTCCATCCAACGTTCCCAGCCCAAGGCAGCAGTCACAATGTCCCTATTGCCAGAAAAAGTTTCAATTTTTTTTTTTTTTCAGCCCCCTCTTTCCTTTACATTTTTTTTTCTTTTTCCGGCGAGCAGTGTGGCTTCCCTTAGTGGGCCTGTGGCAGTTTCTGTAGCTGGTATCGAGTGGCTGATAATAAAGTTCGACCTGTTGTCTGATTTGATTACTGCTCAGTGCTGACTGGTGAGGCCCCGGGGCCATGGGGGAGAAGTCGATCGCCCAATTCTGGTGGGGCATTCTAGCAGCAGTGGCAGTGTGTGTGTCTGTGTGTGTATGGGTGTGTGTGTGTGTATGCATGTGCGTGTGAATTGTGTGTTGTGATAGCTCAGGGCAACTCTTGCCAGTACGGTTGCCATGGTATTTCCCAACAGAGAAGGGCCTGATCAGTGAAAGAACTCGTGGAGTTTGGGGAAATGAAACAGGCAATGACTGTTGGCACAAATCCTGGAAATGTATGACCACAAACGCAACCATGCCAATCTGAGCTATGACACAATCATCTCTTAATGTGACCTTATATTCATCCCCAATGAGCTTTCTGTTCCAACTGAATGGAATATAGGGCAGATCAAACTGCAAGAGCTTGCAGCATAAGTAAACAAATACATTTTTTAAACAATGATTCATTTCTCTTTTGAAATTCATGGCGTAAGTAATGAATAATTTGGTATATATGTGCACGCGTGAATGCATGTGCATCATTGTCTGCATGTGTGAGCTTTAACGTGCATGTGCATATGTGTGAGTATAGCCATGCCATATGCCTGCCATCTCAAGCAAGGCTGGATCTTGGCCTGCATCTCCAGGCAAATAGCATTGCCTTCTGCTGGGTTCCTCAAACAGCTGCCAAATGGACCATTGCACCCAGCACTGGAGGCACATATACACTCTCTCTCTCTCTCACACACACACACACACACACATATGCAGACCGGGAGAGAGAGGGAAGAAATTCAAAGATTCTGATTCAGAGTCTGCTGCTGTGTGCCACTCTCTCTGAACTGCCTGCCATGTCACGCCTCCTGAAACAGTCACTTCACTTCAATAAATCTCATCTAAGTTTGTCTTTCTGTCATCAGGTGCCAGGCACTGCTAGTTGTGGCCTATAATTGACATGTATTAAATGGCTATCACATGCATTCCTGTGAATTTCAAAATCTTGAACGTAAAAAGAAGTAAGCTGTTGTTGTCAATGTTACGATTATGATGGATACAGTGGCCTTGCCTGTCATCTTTTTAATATTCTATCTATAAAGTAATACAATGTCTTCATTAATATAAATTAAATTGGATATGAGACTCAGACCCTTCTGTTTTTCCTGGCAGGTAAGCCCCCTCCTATTTAATATCTGTTTCTGCTATTCAATCAAAGCAGCCAATTAGAGAGACTAATGAACATTCCCACAATGCCCTGGCAGTGGACACTGTACTCATAGCCTATTGGTTTGCCGGTGGGTGGGTAGGGCTGGCAGATAGGGGGATCAAAAGTAAGAGATTAAATCATATTAGAAGCTTAATTACACCCCTACCGAGTCGTTCTTGTCAAAAGCAGATTAGACGTAATCTTCGGCGAGATTTATCGTCCATGTGGACCTGAGCAATGATGGCTGGCTGAATTGGAGTTGTCAAAGCTGGTTTTCATCAATCTGTTTACAGCGTCCCCGGATCAATGTGGCCTAATTATGATTCCGGAGTGTCTAGCTCCAACAATAATAGGGAACAATTAAGTGAGTAATAGAGACAAAATGACGAGTAATAGCATGTCATAAAATGAAAGTAAACTTTGAGTACAAAAAGTGTTGTCACAGTTTGGTTGGCCTTGTTTTCACCCTTGATAAAACGTGGGGGCAGTATGAGAGCAGGCGGCAACGCCCATAACATGTGCTCCAAATATGGAAACTGAACACCTACTCATGATTAGCACAGCTCTGTTTAAAATAGACCAATCATTGTCCCCCACGATCGAAGATCAGGGAAGGGACTATGGATTGGGCTCCATCTATTTGTCCGTCTGATTTCTGAGCCTTTGCTGGCCTATTTTGGACAAAACTTGGGGGAATGATGGACTTTGACACCGGGGTCCAGCATTTTTAATATAAACCTGATTGTCCCACCATAGAGCCACCACCAGGCCAACAGGGCGCTAAGCTTCATGCTCAATATTTTGGACACTGCTGGGTCAAATTTGTTGAACCTTTGGTCAATGATATGTTTTGACATTGATGTCCAGCATCCACAAAATGAAACCGATTGACTCCCCACAGTGCCACCAATGGGCCAAAAAGTCCCCAAGCATATATTAAAAACCACTATACACCATTTACAGCATCCTTTGTTTTTGAACAACAGCTTTACTTAGTATGGATACTTCATGTGATTTGCTGAATCTGCAGATCAAACTTTGGCTGTGTGATGATTTGTATGCCCACATCGTGTGGTGCTGTCACTATACAATGAGCGTCTGCATACACTGTTAAACTCTGTGAATTGCCAATATGTCTCCAATATCTCCAAAAACAAGATAAATTCCTGTAGATGGCAATTCAGGTAAGACTGATTTGTTCCAACTTTGGTCAAGGATACGAAAAAGTTTCATCTAATGGTCCTGTAAGACATTTAATGTTGATAAATGTTTGAGTAATGGCAGTTATGTTACTCTGTAGCCATTCTGTTACCCATAAGTAAGACTGTACGTATTTGAATGAATGAAGATGCGTTGCCGATCAGCACATAAGTTAGAACTGTACCGCATTACGGTCCATAAATGACTCTGCAAATCCAGATGTTGTAACCTTGCAGAGCAAAACAAAAAAGGAGTCAACGTATCCCAAACAACTGCCCAAAAAGCTGAGTAATGACTCATATACAACATTTAAAATAAATTATGTGTGCAGTAACTGTAGCTCTGCAAGAATTCCCATACACTTATCAAGACACAATTGCTTTGCTTTACATAACAGCAATAACACAATCAGTACAGACGAAAAATCATGGACCACTACCCAATGCACGAACAGCAACTATTGTATTTTAGGTAGGGGCATGAAGTTTAATTGCAAGTGATTTATAATCATTAAATCCATTACAGTTTGAATGCTGAGTCAGTACATTATAAGAGAAGTAGACTTGCTCTTATTCATAAATGAGGTCATAAATGGGAAAAATACTTCTCAATAACCTGATAAATAGGTAAGGTTTCAGAAAAGCTGCTGTCTTTGAACCCTCCTTGTGGAATTTGCTTTAATTCACCCCATGTGTCATCGGTGAATCAATGTGGGTGTTATTGTGCTGCAAGGAACACCTAGAGGCGATTGGCATGCACAGATAGCAGGCTAATATGAACGTTTTCATCCAGTAATGCAGAAGGACGGTGCATGGCGCATAAATTTTAATCAGTTAAGGACAAATATGGGGCGACGGACACATCTGAGGGCGATTGTGCTGATGAGAGGGAAGAAGAGAGAGAGATGGAGAAAGAAGATGAAAGACGGTGAGGTTGGAAGGGGCAGAGACATCGGTGCAAATAATGAAGAAAAAGGTGTATCGAGGTTGGGTCGGAAGAGAGACGGAAAGAAAAAGGTAGTGAGATGAAAATGGGAAAAGGTGATATACCTCAATAGTGTTAGGGTAGATAAGAAGGGGACAAGATGAGCAGAGTGATACATAGAAAGGAGGGAAATGATTGCAAGGAAGGAGGGCGGATTGTTCCACTGATGGAGATAAAAGGAAAAGCTGAAAGAGAGAGAGAGGACACAAGGTAAAAGAAGTGGGCATTGAAGGGACCTCATTTACAGTTTGCCTGATACATGAATCCTGTAGAGCCTCACTGGCATCACCACAGGATGTTTTATTCCTCCCTGGAGATCTATCAACCGCCCCATTCTGCTGTCTTCCCATAAGCCCTGAGTCATGGTATACCATTCCAAGCGTATCAAGTCATTACAGTCTAGCTATATGCACAGTCATACCCCTAATGCGCTCCACGATAAATTTCACCGATGCATCGTCACCATCACAGCTCTAAATTGGCAATCAAGAATAAAAGCAATCTATGTTATGAGGAACTTTTTGCGATCGGTTACTTTGACGCCCTCAACATTACTTTCATCAGAGGTTCTCCTTCGTCATTTGCATCAAATGGGAGACTGAGCGATGAGGTCAGACATGTCCGGCATATTTAAATCCCCCTTTTCCCACGTCTTACCTGATGGGAATTGTTGCTGAGCGCAGCAAACAATCGCAGGCTCCATTAAGCACTGATGAAGACATATGAGTCAGTGGCGGCGGTCATATACTGTAAGGACCACAGAGTGATGCATGTCCGAACAATAATGAGTTGGGGAGGGGTCTTAAGTGTCCTTGAGCAAAATGCTGAATCTGAACCAGATGACCTTTGACTTCCCAGTGGAGGGAGGTGCAGGATTGATTTTCCTCTAACAGTTTTCCTCATCTTCTAAAATAATAATAATAATAATAATAATAATAATAATAATAATAATAAAAGACGTGTGAGGCCCAAAAGAGTGAGTTTAATTGCCTTTTCTACCTCTGTTAACATGCCTACCAAGTGCATGTATTGCAGTTCATTGAACATTCAATTTCCTATAGCCTCATATAATTAAAGTTCTTAGGCCTAGTTAAGATCACTAAAGAACAACTGCCATTCAGCCACATGCTGGCAATGAGCCAGTGATAAAAATCATACTGATGATAGCAAATCCACCATCTAATCATGGAGAAAGCCAGTGGCATTTTCATGGGGTAGTATTAGCATAAATGGTTGTTTAATACCAGTGAACATGCAGCCACTGCCTTAAGTATTAATGATAGTCTGAGAGCAACACCACTGACTAGATTTCCCAATCAAAAACACATAAGCATGGTAGTCATGTATTAAGGAGCTCACAATGTTGTTTTAGCACAACCAAGGGTGAGGACAGCAGACTCAACTGACAAAAAAAAAAAGGCAAAAGGCATGAAATCTGTTTTTTCAGTCTTAATGGTTCTTACAGCTGGCCAGACTCACTAATAAATTATGTGCATATTTCATTTTTTTGGGGTTTAGTGTGAACAGTCAAAGCAAACCTTGGCAATTTTGCTTAGTGCAGCTTCAAACTTGATTAAATCCTTTGTCTTGATCCATGAGCAGAAAGCCTGCCTGAACACACCTGATCCAACCTTTCAGAAAGTCATGATAACAAGCAAAACGAAGGCGCAGCAGCCACTGACTTATTGTCCAACGCCACAGGGTTTGATTGGAGCATTGGAGCATAATTATCAGTGGAGTCTCTTCCCTGTTTACAACAGCCAAACTTGGATTTACATTCACTATTCTTCCCTGTGCAGAAACAAAAGTCCCTCTAGCCTTGAAATATCTTCTCGGTTTCTACAGGCCCATATTTCACATCTTTATTTTGTTCCCAACAGGGAGTTGGCAGCTCACCTTTTTCTTTGTTTGTCTTTTATGGGGGAACGAGACAAGAGCATACAAAGAAGAAGTATCAGGGATCATTTGAGATAAATCCGGTCTCATCTGTGAAGTGAAATAATGACACAGCAGACTGAAGTCAACACGATAACCCAGCGAGCTCGGTTTGGGCATGCCAAGTGATTTCAAACTTAAGCCAAGACATTTTGAGTTGCTGGCAAGCTGCAAATATATGAACACTCAAAATCAAGCCCTCTCAACTTTAAGTCTGTGCTTCATCCTTTTGATTTTGCAAAGCAAAGTTCAAGAGCTACTCTTGACATTGGTATGTTGTCAATGTGGTTGCACTGCCTGAAAATGGCAAAATATTTCAGCCAAAAATTACCTATTTCCTCATACAGCTTACTAAAAGGCCAGTCTATTCAGCTTCATATCAAACAGTGACATTGAGTTTTTTTTTCTTTGATGTCCTCTTCACCGTCTCAACACTTTTCTGTTTTTGTTTTTGACAATGTCACAGTATAGTAAGGAAGGTGGACCCAAACGCAAGAGCCAGCAGACACAGGGATGGAAGAAATAACTATTTAATCCAAAAAACATAAAGAAGCAGGCAGAAAAGAGAAGGCGCAAGGCACGAGGAACACTACAAGCACTGAAGGCAACACTAAGAAGGAAGACAAACGAACTGACAGAGAACAAAGGAAACAGACAGATATTTATACACAGGGAACTGATTACAGAACAAGACACACCTGGGTGTGACAAGCAACAAGACCAGGGCAGGGCTGACGAGACTAACACAGGGCAGGTGTGCAGGGGAACATGGGCTGGGAAGGGCTACAGGGAAACAGGAGGGCCACACAGAGCAAGAACAGAAAACCAAAATACAAGGGACACAAGAGTCCAGAAACAGAAATGCACATCCAACTGTGCAGGAGCAGAACAGAAGAATACTACATGAGTTAGGGTTAGACTTGGGACAAGCTCTCCCATGGCTCCCTCCTGCTTTGGTCAGCACCTCTGCAGTTAGACAGAGAACCACAGGCACCCAAACACTACCTATCTATGCTAAACCACATCAGAATCAATAACTGCTGTCACTGTCTTATTCAAAGGACAGAACCTCTTACAAAAAGTCAGGGTAAAAGACCGGTGTAGTTGTAGCTTCAGGGGTTAGGGCTCAGCATATGCAATATACCTTCCTGAAGGTCTGGATGCTGAAGCACTGAACTTGAGTTTTTTTGGACTGTGATACTGTGATAAGAAATACTTGAAGCGGCATGCTGCTCGCAAACCCCCAATTTTTATTCATGCTCTCCCTGGCAAAAGCAGCTATCCCTGCCCATGTGAAGACACACCCAGTGGGAGGCCTTTTGGCCCCCAGGGCGGGTCGTTCTGTACAGTCAGGGGCGGAGGGGGGGTGCAATTGGGCGGAACTGCCTGTTAATTGAATGCCGGTTTGGATTATACAGATGACTGAACTTGGCCTTTTGATGGAGAAAGGCTTGATAAAGTACATGCTCTCCAAATTACACATACCCTGTGACATCACAGATTTACACTGCCTATGTATTTGTGGCTGCATGTCCTTGGGTGAAGTTCTTATTTGGTATAGAAATGAGGAGGCAGAAGTGTGTTCATCACATAGGGTGCAAAGAGACACACATCTGCACTGTATTTTTTTTCTGTGCTGCCACATAACAGGAGCAAGATCTATTTGAACCGAGTGACACTCTGCACATGTTGAACTTGTTGTTTTATTATCGAATGTTTACCTTCACTGGGCAAGAGATCAATATGAATAGATTCAAAATAGTCACACTGAACAAGGATATTGACCATAGTGATATGGTTATAAGATTTATAGTGTTAATCAGCATTCTTTACATAGGGCATGAACAAAATATAGTAGCAACTGAAAACAGTGCATATTCAGCAAAAATGATTCCTTGTCATGAATTAAAGCAATTCACATCTGTGTGATAGAGATGTTAATATGTATGTGGAACGGGTGTGGAATGGGTGTGACTCTGCATCCCATGTCACTCACTATTCCACCCATTGAATTCCCAACTGACTGTACCTGCTTGTGAAGGGTACACACTTGGCAAGTGGCTGTACTATTTAATCATCATTTCTAAGTTATTTAGGAAAATGAAGGATTACCAAACTCAGGCTACAGTTAAAACATGAATTGCTCTTTAATAATATGGCAAACAGAAGACAGTATGTTGAAACAAACTCTCACCAAGGCATTCTTTGTTTCTGCAGTCACTTCCTGGTTTGGCCAAACAGACTGCTATCGGAGATTTATATCAGACATTTGGAGGATGAGTCATCCTAATTGTGTCAAAACAATCTTAGGGACTTAAGTGGAATGTAAAAGAAAGAAAGATCTTTTAAGAATTCACTTCGTTACAGCTCTAAATATTAATACATGGTTTCTGTAATGTAAACAAACAAATTGTTTCTCTTACCTCAGGTAAGAGAGTTGGACTGTAACAAAAGGGGTGGGGGTTAGAGTATTTCAGCTGAGCAGTTTTGACCTATGGGTTAGTCAGCACAGGATTACTGAGGTGTTCTCCTCTTCAACTTAAAGGTGAAGTGTGTTCATGGTTCATTGCTAGTATGGTTAGTGGTTGTTTGTGCATCAACTTGTGGAAATGTTTATTTTCATTGTTCTTATTTTTAGACCAAAAACACCAGATCTATTTTTGTCTTGTATCTATCTTGTGTGTGTAATAAATGTCCATGCACCTTGGATGTGCATGCTGTGTCATTCTTAATGCAATCATAATGGTAATGTTATAGGTTTTGACAATGAGAACTGACACAATTTAGAATTGCAGGTAAACAGTATGGTAATGGTCGGGTAAACTGCAACAAAGCATGGTAAAAACTGAAATGTGCCAGTTGCATAATTTTGTGAGAGTAGCAAGCTAAATATGCAGGATTACTGAGTTTTACATGTAAGCTAAAACGAACAGCATATTGAGGTGGGCCACAAACCACCGTGAAACACAGACAGTTTCCTATTTTCATTGGAATTAGTATCATTGATGTTGCTAAACAGTCAACACAATACATTATAATACTTCCATTTCCAATGAAAACACACCGTTTCTGTCACAGGCAAAACAGCATTGTGCTTGGAGCTACAATAACTGAAATCAGGTTGATGACTCAGAGCATACTTATTTGAGAGAGGGAGACAAGCAGACAGAGACACATAGACAGAGAGAGGGAGAAAGAGGATTGTCTTGTAGAACAGCGGAGAGAACTACACGTCTGGTGTGAGCACAAAGGATCGGTTCACGCGAATTCACGCTTACAAGGACAGTCTGAACATACCGTTAAATAACCGGTCATAATAAAAACAAAACAATAGAAGTAAAGGACTAATGTACAAAGAAAATGTCCCTGATCTCCTTGAATATTCATTCCACGGGTGTAAACATTTTTGATACTTTGCATATGATTACAACTCCATTTAGATGTTGGTCTTGTGAAAATGACAATCTCAGCACCACGAGCTGCAGGTGTACGCATGTCACACATCAGACAGCGCTTGTGTCCTCCATCATCATCTTCTCGTCCCGTTCGCCCGCTGCCCTGGGTGGCTTCTGCTGTCCATGGAAGATGACACGGCCACACAGAGTGAGCACCGGCTTGTGTGGCCAAGCCTGGCGCAGATCACTGGATGGTGTTTTCATGTTTTTGGGATCCTGAAAGAATTGGGAACGATGCAATTACAGATTCTGTCATGAAGCATGTATGCATACAACACGCTGCTAATACCATTAGGTGCAGAAGAAGAATTTAGGGTCTCATCTTATTGAAATCCAATTGAAACTGAACAGAAACATTGCTTAATTCCTATTACAACTTCATTTGAATTGCAGTCCACTCACCCTGCACAATGAAACCACAATGTATGCAGGGATGCACATCAGGGGGGTTATGGTGAGTAGTGCACCCAGCACGGAAGCCCAGGGGCCTGGATGGTAGTTATACAGCACTATATAGTGTCCACTGTTATGCAACTCATATGTCAGAGTCAGCTGGGGAAAGATAATAGTCAAATGAAACCTACATTGAGAAACAAGACTACTGGTATGCCTTGTGCATAGGAGAAAAGCAAAATTGAACTTTGGAGGAGTGTTGTATTGAAAAATAAACAAAAATTCTCATTAATTGCCTCATGCTTCCCTGAGCTGCTAATCTATAATCTATTCCATAGTGTGACAAAATCAGTCCCAAAATAACACTTTTAGCACATAAATGCAAACCGATTATGCAGATATAAAAAAAACTACAGGTCCCCTTTTTCATGTAATTGCACAGATTTTTTACTAGTACTATCAAGTCATTTGTTTGTGGCGCAAGGTTACAGTCCAGACATTACCTGTCGACACTCCCTCCCAGATCCCGGGAGACCTCCCGTATCTACTTTCCAATTCAAATAAGAAAATAATAAGAAAAGCGCCTTTTAATTTCCTAAAAAAATGCCCATTGAGACTTGTACCTTTTTATACTGGCATTATCTCATTTTTTCACGTTCGTTTGTGTCATTTTGGCACCGGTTTTACCACTCAATGGAAGCAAATACAAATACAGTATTCTGGATTAGCAGCCCAGGGAGGCATGAAGCAATTAATAATAATATCTAATGAGGATATTTCACCACCATATGGACTCATATCACGTCCAAGTAACTATACAACCCAACACCCTACCAAAGTTCAATTTTGCTTCAACAACCAAAACAAAGAAAAGAATAAGAAATGATGAATAAAAAGGAAAATGCCCAAGTAGCACTTGCAGAGATGAAGCTGACTTATCTGTGTGAGGCCACTTTCAACTTGGGAAGCTGCAGCTGCAGGTCGATGTTAATGGTTTGTGCTCAGGTTTGATTTTGTCAGATTTTCCCACCAGCACTTAAATGTATCATAATAGTTATGCCTAAAAAGCAAAACCATCTAATTGTGGAAATCTAAAATTCAGATCATTACCAAAAATCCAGTCTGCTAATCCATGGGTTGAGGGCTACTTGTCCACTACATTTCATCCAAATCTGTTTAATACTTTCTGAGATATTTTTCCAAACAGACAAGTAAAAACATAAACTAGCTCCAGCTTCACTTGTGGAGGTAATTCACTGACTCCAATTCTGAATTACCACGGCTGATTTTGGTGCTTGTATCGATCATGCCTCCACTGAAGTGTGTCATGAAACAGAGCGTTTTCAGGTAAAGTCAGCTTTATTCCTTTACCTTCCTGTACCTTAGCTCAAGCATATAATTACTGATACGGCAGCATGAAATATCTGCAACACTCAGCAAAGTGAAAAGGCCAAGAGGGAGGGAAACAGCAAAGAAAGGAAGAGGAGCAGGCAGCGAAAGGTCTCCGGAAAAATAAGGAATACAAATAAAAGGGTGAGAGAAAATAGAAATTAAGACAGGGAGCTGTATAGTTTGAGAGGAAAGACACAAAGGAAATGAAAAAGGAAAGAGAGATGTGACCCAGGTGTGTGTGGCTCACCCAACAGATGAGTGGTGTGACAAACAGCCAGCAGTACTTCAGGACGGGGAAGGGCTGGTACCCTATCATGTCCTGAATGTTGTCATAGAAACGGTTGGCACCTGCGAAGTCATGCCCAGAAGTTGTTAGTCAATCAAAGGGAACGCAATTGTTCTATTTTTATAGGGAACGCTCTAAAACACATGGGGCCCCTGACTGAACACAGGGATGAGATGGGGAAGACGCAGCTCTGTGAAAATCTATTGGTGTTGAAATATTATCTCTTGCTGGGAAATAATTCAAATTTAAAAGAATATGCCCAAGCCTGGCAGAAGACAGTGGTCTCTGTCAAAAATCCTTTTTCTAAAGTGCTCTGTAAAGGCATTAGAGTCAATGCTCTTATTAAAATGGTATGTGATACTATCGCTTGTTTTTGGCTTACAGAATTTTCATCTCTTTGCAATAAATATGAAGTGAAACTCTGTGAAACTCTAAATGTTACATTTGATCCATATGTATCCTGTGTTTGGCGAAGTCTAAAGAACTCTACGGATCAATACACTTCAGTGCATTGGGAGTTATAAGTTCTGTATTGGTATATTAGCAGAGGACCATCAAGTACTTTTTTCCCCAATCAAATCATGGAAAAATGTGGTTAATTAGATAAGTCATTAAGCAATTGAAGAAGACACAGTTTATGTGCTCATGCATAGCAAAAGAACAATTTAACCAATAGGTGACGCCTTTTTCACATTGAACTGAATCAAATTGTAATAGCAGTGATTCAGTTTTTTATAGCACTGTCTATACACAGCAACAGCAACACAGCAATCTAGCATGCTGTTTTAGTTTTGTTTCTTCTGTCTATTTCATATCTGGGTATGTGTGTCATATGATGTCATTACATATGGAGGTTAATCGAGGCCAGACTGTCTTGAATGCCAGAGATGCAGTTATTGCAGGTTCCAGTCATTACTGTTATGATTTAATGCAGTAATGTGATCAGGGATTTGCAGCATTTATTTTGGTGCAATTTAACTCACAGAATACGGGTTGTCATGGTTACAAAGGCCCCCAAACCATAAAACAACAGCATTTGTGCCTTTTTAATGTCCTGGCTTCATGTTCTAGAATCTTAGAAGAAGCGGGAGAGAGCTGGTTCACTGAAGAGCTCAGAGAGGTCACCTTTTACAGGTTCTCTTTCAGCTCACCTCAAGTTCAAAATAGATTTAATCATTTTTGTTTTGTCTCAACAGCAGCACTGCTTCTTTTCTCTGCTGTAGTGCAATTAAGTAACAAAGTGGCAAATTTACAGTTCCTATAGTAACATACTTTTGTACATTTTCCACAGATACACAATTTTATACAGAATGGAGAATAACCAGGTAGATAGCGTAGGGAAGGAGAAGTAAAATCATCTAGACCACGAAAAAAGCAGACAGCAGAGGTTCCACCAATTCTTGAGGGAAATATCATTCAGGATTAGTCCCTCAGTGGGAGACAAGATGAAGAATGGCGAGCCAGAGCAGGGGAGACTGGTGTGATGCCAGTGGTGGAGGAGTTCCCAGTGATATGTCAAGTCGGGACAAATGAGGAGTGGAGGAGGGGGTGTGAAAGAGAGATGAGGATAGGAATGCTGTTCCATGAGCTGAAAAAGGGAGAAGAGAAGAGAAGAGAAGAGAAGAGAAGAGAAGAGAAGAGAAGAGAAGGAGAAAGAGGAGAAGGGATGGGTACAAAATACAGCCTGGTTGATGGAACAGCATCCGCAGATTGACTTTACAAATGTAGAATGGCAGAATGAATTGCCAAGCCCATCTGGGGAATCAGACACAGCTCCTGAGAAGGGAATAAATCCAGAGACTCTCTCCATCCAGGAGGAGAGAGGGACTGAGCGGCCGAATTTAAATTTGGCTGAGGAATTATCTCCAGACATAGTACAGTAGTCCACAGACTCACTCTGGAGAGGCAGAGAGGCAGAACGAATGGCCAAACCGCTCATTTTGGGAAGAGGAGGCAGCTCTTGAAACTGATCAATATCTCACTTTGCCGAGGGAGATATGCAGCATGCGTGGTCGAACCTTACTTCTGAAGAGCAAGTACCTCTTAAAATGAAAATGTGAGTCTCCGATTCGGAGCCAGTCACAGAAATTGAGCATATACATGACCGCTGTGTTGGTGAGAGCACTTCCATAGAGTATACTGCTGTAAGTGAAAAATTCCAATAGTAATATCCACAGCCTCATGGAAGGAAATGACTGGTTTTGGGAAGAATATCAATACAGAGAGGAATGGTGTCCAGAGTGAAGATAAAGACGAGAACAGAGGTGTCTCTGATAATAAAGGAGAACATAGTGATGACACGCTGCAGCAGAATCATCAGGAATGAGGGCAGAAGAAGACTGGGATATGGAAATGTAAGATGAAGACCTTTGGTATGAGCTGTGGATCGATCCTGACAGATCTGAGGAGGAGAGACGAGCAATAAATGTATGCAGGAAGAAAGGCATCAAGAACCAAACTCAAGAAGGAGGTGTCCATCCGCCATAAGAGGAAAAGGAGAGATAGAGGGTGATGAAAAGGAAATCTAAAACCAACATCCATCCACTGCATTACACTGCCAAGCAGAGACGGCCTGGTCCAGATCTCCGATTGAAAACCAGAAGGCGCTGCAAGTGGCTCTGAAGCAGTGGCAAGAGTCCCACTCTTCTTTGGTAATGAAACATCAAGAGCAGAACAGGGACATCTGATGTCCTGGCTAAATCACCGCCTCTCCACTGGCCTCCTTGAAGCAAGGCAAGAGTTTTGTTGAAACAACAGAAAAGTGATCAAGGAAAACAATGAATACTGAATGAAGGTGAATAAAAGTCAGAGGGGTCCTCGTTATTGACCGAGGAAGAAACTGTATAGCAGACATCTCAAAAGTCCCAAGATTGCAACCAGATTGCTGGATTCCTTGAAAAAAAAACTCAAAACTGTCAGGGTAAAAAAAAAAAGGTAAAAAAAAAAGGTAAAAAGGTAAATTAATCTCCACTGATGACCTCTGACCTGTCAAACTAGCTCTTGGAGATTGTGCAAACATTACATATCATCTTCACTTGGCAACTGGATCTGTTTTATCTTTCAGATGCTTCATCACAACGTTGTAAGAGTGTGCTGAAATGTGGCCCACATGCACAGCGGTAGGAGGAGAATGCACTGGTAACTGAGCTGGTCTGTACAGATAAGATCATGGAGATAAGTTGATTGAACTTTATGAAACAAGTGCTGCTGTCAGGATGGCACACTGAGGAAATGGGAGGATCTTCAATTTGGCAGCAATTCCTGTGTGACTTATATCAAATGAAGATATCAAGCACTATGTTCACATAGGTAGTGCAGATAACAATTATGTAGTCCATACAGTTAAAGTTATCATAGAAGTCCCCTTTCATGTCTGTGGTTATATTGCAAAACAAACACCTTCTGATAGCTGAAAGGAACAAAAATTGGCTTTTTTTCTTAAAAAAAATGGAAAATGATTTTTGGTTCGGAGAAACAGTGCATCTGTAATTCAGTTATATGCAGTGCATACAGTAAAAGCAGCACATACTGTGTAACACAGTAGTGTCAGCTGATGACATAACATACCATACACCCAGGCAATGACGATCGTCTCAAAACAGGCAATGAACAGCACGCAGGAAGCACTGGGACCATAGGTGTCAAGCAGATAAAAAAGCAGTATCCCTCCCTGAAACATGAACAGACGAATTAGACAGGTAGAAGAGAAGAGAAGAGAAGAGAAGAGAAGAGAAGAGAAGAGAAGAGAAGAGAAGAGAAGAGAAGAGAGTACCTGCCTGCCAATAGAACCATGTTGTCTTTTTCTAACTTGCTCTCTAGATCCCATCCCTCCTTATTTTGCAATTTGCTGCAACTCAGAGCAATTAGCAGAGGTGAGAGGCTATAGCTTTCCCATTTATGACATAAACAATGAAATGAACCCCCTTAATTACTTTTATAATTTAATTACCAACACTGTTTACCCAAACTGCTCACCATCCCCCTTCTTAAATTTAAACAAATGCACACTTCTGAGGCTCATTCCCCCAGACTCTCCTTACGCTCGCAGCTGCTTACCTCAGTGATGAGCGGCAGCCCCAGCAGGAAGCAGACCACGGCGATGACCAGGGCCAGAATCTCTCTCCTGCCTGGTCGCCTGAGGTGATGTGGGAACATGTCTGTGATGGCTGTGGCCAGGCTTTCCACGCACACAAACTGCAACGGGCAAGAGAAGGGAAAACAGATTCAAACAAAACAGATGAAGAATGCTTATGAAATTATACACACAGGTACACGCACGCACGAAACACCTCGCTCATCCCCACATTGACACTTAACAAATTCACTGCTGCACACACAGATACCACACATAAAGCACTTCATAGTGTATTATCATACCTGACTGTCCAGGCCCAGGAAGAAAAGCAGGAGGAAGAAGAGCACAGCCCAGAAGGAGGAGACAGGCAGCATCGACAGAGCTCTGGGAAAGACCATGAAACCCAGACCAAGACCTGGGTACAGGAAGATTGTGGACACACCAATTGAAATATGCCACTGTGCTGCAGCCTGCAAGTCTGGAGACTCACAGTCATTTGACACAGACGTGCTGGAGTGTGATTTCATTTTCATTTTAGCCTGCGCCCACATCTCATTTGGTCAAGGTGAAGGAATCTGTCAAAACCGTAAAAGGTGGACGTCTCTCTTGAGATATGCATAAGCCACTGTGATTGCAAAAGTGGAGACACTCATGGAAAAATTAAATATTAACTGTAACTGAGCATAAGGTGCCATCTGGTGGACATCAGTGTCAACACGGAGGCTACAATTCATCTCTGATAAACAGCAAATCATTTGAGATATCTGAGTAAAATAATACAAATAGAACATGCAGCTGATGGTAAAAATGAACAAATAAAGGGCAGAGAAAAAAGATAGAAATTTAGGAATGAGCTCACCAGCTCCAGCAACTTCCTCTATAGATACATTTAGTTCATGAGCCATGAATCCCAGGACAGAGAACACAACAAAGCCTGCAAAGATACTGGTGATGGCGTTCAGGCAGCACAGTGCCACACAATCCCTACAATGCAACCAGAGCACAACAAGTGATGAAAAGTTCAATAAGAGCTGAGCAGGATGTGGCCAACAGACAACTGTGTGTGTGTGTGTGTGTGTGTGTGTGTGTTTTGGAGGGGGGTGCACTGACTTGTAGCAGTTATTGTTGTATTTGTTGTAGCTCCCCATAGCTGTTAATACTCCTTGACACATAGCGTAGGAGTAGATTACGTAGATCCCTGCATCATGCCATGCCTAGAGAGAGAGAGAGAGAGAGAGAGAGAGAGAGAGAGAGAGAGAGAGAGAGAGAGAGAGAGATTAGGATATTTTGCTGTCAAAGGACAATAAAAGGACATATGGTTTCTATCAACTCCTTCCTTTACAGGCTAATAAAAAGTAATTTGTTCAGTCAATGCGATTAACTACAACTGTAGCGAAATATGTGCATGCGCGCACGTGTGTGTGTGCGTACATTCGTGGGTGGGTTTGTTTGTGTGAACGTGCATATCTGTAGGCCCCTATCTTGACAGCATCTGGTTAACATTAGACGCACGACTGTCTGCGAGCTTCACCCTCTTTGAGTAGGCTACACTCCAAGCCAATTAAACAGGTCCCTAATCCAGCCTCATAGTGGGCCCCAGTTATTCCCAGCCTTGGGTCAAGAATAGAAGCCTCAGTTTATGGGAAAGAATGCTCATATCTACAGTAACACTGGACAAAGTGGAAATTGTTATGTCCTTAGGAGTGTGTTTTGGTATTTTATTTTGATGAAAGAGGCCCCAAGTCATCTCTACTGTCCAGCAAACAAGCTCTCACATGCACCCTGACAAAGGAAAGCTCACACAGAAAGCAGACTTCAGATTCAAACCAGAACCCAATTAAGATTCCCTCTGTAGCTGAAACCCAAAAACAGACCCTTGCACGCTATGTAACAGTCATTTGGACCAGATCTTTCTTTCAGATGTTTTTAACAGCGTCTGGCATTGCATAACAGAGCACTCTGAGCCTATATGCTTTCACCTTTCAGTGTTGGTCTGAAAATGAGATTCCCACAGTTTCCCCGTTCCCTGGGAAAAATTGCAGCAGTCATACTTTCACACCCATGAGTACGTAACAGGATTCTTAAGGCAGTTCAGAGCTGTATCTAGCCCTCTTTCTGAAGATACATTTGAGTTGACTTCAGGTTGGGGCAGCCAGAATTTGTTGCTGTAACGGCCAGATGTGAAACAATCAGATACTGTGATGAAGAAAAATCACAAGCATAAAAAAAAAAAAAAAAACAGCCTTGGGAAAGAAAGTAGTGAGGAGGTGAAAAACCCTAGTGCATCCTGTGTGAAGGAACTGGTTGAAATGAGATAGTCACAAGGGTATCCAGTCAAACAGATGAAGACGGAGAAAGAAAGAGAGCCAAAGACAGGAAAAAACTCTAAATGTCAAGGGGGGCTTCTCTGAGTGTGCAACATCGACCCAGATACGTCTTGATTTATGTTGTGTAGAAACAGTATTCCACGCCATTTTGGCAGTGTAGATACACACACATTATGACAACCACACAGATGTATCAACACAAACACGCATAAACACCAGGGCTGAATCCTAGGATCATGGGGTCCTGGGGCACAAACCTCATGTGGGCCCCCCTTGACCACGCTCACTCTGAATGAAATGACGAATACGTGTACAAACAAATTTATGACAGGTATGGTCAGTGCATTTGTCAGTAACTCAAAAATAACCCAAAAAGAAATGAAGATGAGAACTTTTTTGTTCCCTTTCTTTCTTTCCTCTTCTTACAATGCATAGAAAAAAGAAGGGCTAAAATTGACTCTTCTTGGCTGAAATCTTTAAATTCCTCCTACTACACTACATTTTCAGTACATACTCACGCAACTATTTCTAATTCATTTTATATGAAATCATCACAGAACCTGAATGGACATGGACATTCAAGTTCTGTGGAAATAATACTTGCTTGCAGCTGTTTGGAACAGCTGTTAGCCTGACTTCATCTGAGTAATTTAGATAAACGTGTTTGATGACACAATTCTTACTTTTCCCATTTGGTGTCTAGTTTTCTATTATGTAATGATAGCACACCTACATATGGCCCGCACGGTGATAGAAAATTTTGGAAAGGTTGAAGAAAAGATTAAACAAACCAATGTCTGGGGCGCCCCAAAACATCACAAAGAAGATCTGTCTGGACCTGCATATTGAATGTAACAGATATATCAAATCACCAGACGGTAAAAGACTGGGGGCCCTGGTGGTTTGGAGGCCTGTGCTCCATGTTGCTGGTCAGTAATCCTGCCCAGATGAAGGCATGCATGCAGAGGAATGTCAAAACAGATAAACACACACACACACACAAACACACACACACAGTGATGAAGTTGCTCAACCAGAGACAGGAAGTGACCCCAGAAGAAGCTGTGAGGTTTAACCTTTCACTGATGACATGACCCTTGAAGCTGTGAGGTCTCACTCTGAGAGACACAGAAGAGCGACAGGGAAAGACGATTCATTTTGCAGAGGAAAGTCCCTTTTTGTTCAGCAGTTGTTGCTGGCTGCAACAGATGCTGTCATTGTGCCATTGCCTGGCAACACATCCAGAATGCACCCTGTTTTTTTTCAGCTGGCTATTCAGTCTGGAAATTACATCATTATGCTAAGTGACTAAGTCAGCGATAACAGGTCTGCTGTATGAATTTTAATATGCAGTGCTTATAGTCTGTGGAATGCTTCAGCTCATTTTAAATATTGCCTTATGTAGGCTTCGCTTTTTATGTGCTTAAAAGTCGATAACTTTGCGTAAGTTTATCATCCAATTTGCAACAGCACTAGAGCACTGAATTCAGTTTCGGCTGCAAAGCAAAAGTTACAGACCTGGAATTTTTGTGAGGGCAATATACCCTTCAGAATGTGTTTTTTAAAAAAATCCCCCACAGAGAAAGCTGTTTTTATTACTATGTGTTGATGTTACTGTATACTCAGGGGGAAAACTTTCTTTGATAAACATCTAACTGTAAAGGTTCTTGGTTTGTTTTTCTTGTTAAGACCTCACTTCCATCCTGGGACTGGAGATGTGGAAGGAAGGCAGAAAAAAAAAGGAGGAGGGAAGGGCAGGGGTGTGTAACAGGATTCTGTACTCATCCTGTCAGAACAGAAAGACATCCACTAGACACATTCTGAGAAAGAGAGAGATAGGCGGAGATATGCATGGTTATGAGGCCAAAATTATAAATTGCATTTCAAATGATGGGAGATTGAATTGCACAGCTTGAGCCAGGAGTCGTGCGAATAACAAACGGCAGCAAAACGGGTGTGCAGCGCATTGTATTGGTCATGTCCTATTTCTTAAAATAAATAAATAAACACTGTTGTGAAATCAGCTGATTATGACAGCGAGGTCTTACTTGGGGATAGATGATCTTGCTGAAGTCGGGTATGAGGTAATGTTTCAGACCGTGTCCGGCCCCTGGGAGTGTCACCCCGCGGATAAAGAGGATGAACATCAACAGGTAGGGGAATGTAGCTGTGAAGTACGCCACCTGCCAACATACACAAACACTATGTTAGTATATTACTTAGTACAAGGATTTTAAAACTCTTATGTCCTGGACCACGAAGCTGACTTTCATTAAGCTGCAGACCCCCATTTGAAGTGATTTTTCCCTTCAGGACCCTGGTATGAAATGTGGTTTGTGTTAAGTAATGAACTGTTTAGATGTCATACGTGAACATCGACAAATACCCAAAGGGGTGAGATTAAAACACGATAAAATATTCACTCATCCCTGTTTTGATCGTTTCTAGTTATTTAAATTGTAGTCCAGTAAAACCACATGGCTGGAGAATGATGTATGATATGTGCAGAAGAATGTGTGTGCAAGTACAGCATCTGCCTTCAGCTGTGTGCTCCTTGCACTCCATGTATCAGTACAACTCTTTTTATGAAGTAGACTGATGAGGTGAAACCAGGTAAAAGCCATTATCCCTGATTAATTTCCCTTATTACATCTATAACAATCTCAAGGAAGATGTAGATAAGACGCAGCATGAGTCAGAGAAGGATTTTTATGCCGTGAGACAACTGAGGTGTGGACTGTGCAAAAGGGGGTGCAGCTCAAAATCAGGTGCTTATTGTGTTGTAACTTCATTGGCACTTGCCTTGCCTGCAGACCTGATTCCCTTCCAGATGCAAAAGTAGCAAATGACCCAGGCTGCAAGCAGACAACAAGCCAGCTCCCAGTGAACAGTCTTCAAGGACATGTCTTCTGACATTCTCAACACACGCCAGCTAAGGGGGAGAGATCACACACGTAAACACAAACACACGGATGCGTACAACGCGCACAGACATAGACATACACACATGCAATATACACAAACACACCCTGTTTTCAAAAGCGTTCTCCCACTGCAAATAAATTCCCACTGGGTACGGAGTGTGTTTTGACAAAGCAGCATGAGGAGAACATTTTCAAAGCCATAGCTCCCTTTATGGCATCCATATGGAGACAAAGTCAAGAGGCAGCAAACATAGGCATCACGAATACAGATGTTCCAATCCCCCTTGGTTTACTCTGGGTGGCTTTGGTTTCGTCTCGTAAAGAACACACATTGTTCTCATCAAGGAAAGGCGGTGAATTGCAGTTGTCACATGATTTCCCAATATCTGCGCCTCACGCCAAATCAGGAATTTACCATGTGGAGAGCAGCAAGCGTGTTTCGAAATGTCTGACATTAAAACTGAGGGAGAAAGGGCAAGACGGACAACTTTAAATCCCGAAAGCTGGATTTGGTGCGAGGTGCTGTAATTGGCCATCGCTCGGCGCTGTGAGAAATGTAATTGGCTCATTTTCCCGTTGTGTGCCGTGTCTGGGTGACCGCGGTTCACCTCTCCTCACGTCCATTATCGTAAGCTTCACTCAGCGGCCTGAGAATACAGATGGGCTCTTTGGTATCTGGGAAGCATTAAGCGCTATAGCTGAGGAATGTTGCCTCCCCCAAAAGACAGACACACTGGGGTACACGATAATACTGTCCAAGCTGTTTCGTGTTGTAGGAAGATTTGTGTGAGTGTGTGTGAATGCATGCATTACATGTAGGTGGATGACTTAGCATGTGAGAGTGTGTATCTGGATGTGGGTGTACTCGAGAGAGTGTGTGTGAGAGATATATAAAGAGATTGAGAGAAATTGCTGTGTTGTCTTGTGTGTTGTCTAATGTGTGTGCGTGTGTGTGTGTGTCTGTGTTTCTCACGTCCAGAATTCCTCTTCGGGTGATGTGATTCCCATAAAGCTGGAGTTGACATTGCTGGAAATATAAAATACGCAATAACAGAAGAAGATCAAACACACAGTGAGCTGAAAGAGGCAATGTTGACGATGGGACCTAAAATCTAACTTGAAAAAAAGAAGAAGAAAAAAAAACTCATTGGTGTGAGATATTAAATTAGTTTCCATTGCAGTTTCAATTGATTCAGGAAATTCCTGATAAGGGTATCTTCAGTATCATCAAAAATATTAAATGATGTGTTGAAATCATACATTTTTGCAGTCAAATACAGTAAATTCCAGATACTTCAGGTGATGATCAAACTTTTCTGATGCTCCCTGCACTGACCTTTAAAAAGACTCCATCCATTTCAGAGAACTAAGACAAGCCACAATAAGAATTAGGCCTGATGAATCACTTAGATTTAGCGGTTGTACTTTCCACCCTACAAGTATCTGTAATAAATGATCAAAAAGAAACATTAGCCTTTATTACAGAAAGGATCTCAGCCTCCCCCTCCTGAACCAACACCATATGTGTGGGTGCTGCTAAATCAGCGGAGGCCAGGACTAATAATTTATTTCTTTTAATTCCTTTAATGTATCACGTACTAATACACACATTAACATGATGTAGTGGTCAATTTATTGGACCTGAGCAGGTCGTTATGGGTAATTGTCTTACAACTTACACGTCAAGGTAGTCGTCGGTGTAATCGGCAGATGTAGTGCTGTTGTTTAGGAAGGACCAGTTGGAGTCAGGGTGAAACATGTGGGGGTTGGCGTAAGTGCTAAGGCGGTTGTGGCACGAATCTGAAAGATTTCGGAAAAATACAGAGAGATACATTTAAGAAGGGGAATGGCAGGTACTGTACGTGTGCACATTCAATTTGCATTAACGAAGGAAATAACCTCTTAATTTCACCATCCATCCAAATACAAGGGATGCAAGAGAAGGGAAGTTTGTTGTCTATATGCAGCTGTTTGCCTACCACTTACATGCTGGTGATTCATAAAAACACAGGTGAGTGTGTACCTGTGTTTTCACAAGCACTGTGTATTCATACGCCTTACCAGTGTTCCATTGGTTGTCACATGTGGACCAGGGCAGCGGGGTTGTGAAGGAGTTGACCAGGTAGAAGATAGCCCAGGCCAGTATTACTATGTAGTAGATGTTCAGATAGGTCACAAGCACTTGGGACGCGATCCCGACCCCTACAGGACGAAGCAGGTAATACGGTTGGCACAGAGACTATTATTTAACAGGGTCTGATAGGGTTGACTTGTTGGCACAAAATGGCAAAAATGTCCTACCAAAGTGAAATGTTGCAGCACATTTAATAACCAGCTCTTATAAACCCATCAGAGGGTTTATATATCTGTGCCAGAACAACTGAAAAAGCCCTCATCTCATTGTTGAAGCTCTGAATGGAAACTGCCAACAAAAGGGTTAAGAGTTAACTATTTTGGATGACTTAATGGTGTGCCAGAGCGCCAACAGAGACCATACATTCTTTTACAATCATGTGCCTGTTCCTCTATTTTTCTTGTTGTGAAGTATACATTCCATGAATCACAACAGTTTAATTCTTGTGTGATGCCGCAAGAATCTTCGTGAGCCTTGTTTTTTTACCCTCAAACATGGGACATATCTTCCTCCAGGCGGTGACCCCACCCTCGCTAGTGTACTGGCCCAGCGCCGTCTCCAGGAAGAATAAAGGAAAACCACAGAGGAAGAGGAGTGCAAAGTACGGGATGAAGAAGGCACCTAAGAATACAGACACCAATAAAGAAGTCTCAGTCAAAGCGTAGCGTGATGTAAAGCAGACATCCTCAAAAATGTTCATGTCACTAACCCCTAAGTCAACACGCATTAGTTCCCAGTGACTCACAAATGGGATTTTTGAGGAGACAGAATTGTTACTGTGCAGACAGTTTGAGGGGAATCACACTGGTGAGAGTGAAAACTATAATTAGGAGAGTCGTTACAGTTTCTAATTGGGATGATTGGGAAGATTTCTAATGAATTACAGTAAAGTGAAGTCAATCTATTCTCCATTTGACTGGGGAATCCCCTTAAGGACCCAACTTTGATAATCACTCAGAGTTTATATAGATATAAGATTTATTGCACTAAGCTTATGCAACATCAATAGGGGAATTGGAATATTATGAAATGTTTTCTGTGACAAAAGAAACGGACAGCACTGAATGGAAATCATTCATCGAGTGAATACAGAGAGCCATTGACATGTTTAGACAGGAAACAGCAGCCAATAGCAAGCCTTGTTTCCGAGGGATGAGTGTGTGTGTCCTCTGTTGTTCCCTCATTGCTGACATGAACCCTGACATGAGGTTATCCATAGAGCTGGAAGAATGAATGAAGTCCCTGAGGCAACAACTCTCTCACTCCCTCTCTTGTGATTTCCCCCCTATTTTCTGTCTTTCTCCCTTAATTACACACACAGATGCTGCACACTGCATGCATGTGCACACACAGCAAATGCAACCACACACACACACATACACCATCAGTCTCTGCAATGCCCTTATTTTAATAAAAAGGTAGTCATCCTCTTGTGATGGATCAGCAACAATTTCTTCCTCTCAACAGCCTCTCACCTCCTCCATTCTTGAAGCACAGGTAGGGGAACCTCCAAATGTTTCCAAGCCCGACGATTCCGCCAGTCATAGTAAACAGGAATTCCGTCTTGTTGGCCCACTTGCCCCTTGCCTCAACCCCATCCTCAGGAACCCCTTTCTGGGGCCCCGAGTCTCCAAGAGGGGCTCCTCTGGCTGTTTCCGTGGTCATGGCCTCTCTGTCTGCACATGAACACATGTGGAATGAAGCACATTGTATAAGCTCTGGTTTGTTTTCTCCATCTCTCCTCCATGCACTTATCTTGATATGGATCAACAGGGACCTTGTGATTACACATTGATTGTTACCAGGGACCCACTTTTACATAAAAACTCCAAGCTCATTTGTTATGGCCCCCAAGCCCCCTTCTCAGTACCTAACTGAGATTTTATTCAACACGTCCACTCCACATGACTGCTCTGAGGACTTCTTGGCTAGTTAAAACAGAAATCAAGGCAGCTGGCCTGGGGCACCCCAGATCCGATAGGTCAATGGTCAAGTTCATCAATAAGGAGAAACAGCTTTATGTTCCAACTGCATGTTTATGATGACAATGGAGCCATGAGTGTGTCCCTTGTTGAGGTTAACCTTATAATTACCAAGGAAGTGGCAGATGTTGTTTTTGCGCTGTCTGTCTGTCTGCAAAATCACGCAAAAGGTTCAGCATGGATTTGCATGAAACTTTGTGCATATGTTGGCCCTGAGCCAAGGAATAGATGAATACATTTTCACGCCAATCAGCCCAAAGATACAGGATGAAGAAAAATAAATGCGGTCATAGCGTCTAGCAAATTGGCCTCATTCACTCAACGCCACGTTTAGCTACACTAAGCAATTTTGCCCACTAGATGGAGCCAAAAGCACAAACTTTGTTAATTAAACAAAGCCACCTACTGTACCAGGTGGCAATGGTAGAAACCATCAAGAAAAATGTGTTTTGGTGTGTGGACGGCTGAGGAGAAACTTACTATCAGTAAGAAATACAAATGATGTCTCTCACACTGCAAGCTTTCATGTTGCCTTAAAATAATAATAATAATAATAATAATAATAATAATAATAGTGTTATAATAATTAAAACACTTAAAC
>OMLF01019731.1:46753-92464 GCA_900302615.1 Holocentrus rufus
TTCTCGTGTTGCGAGAGACGAGACCATTTCATCGTGATTTGCTTCAACGATACCACCAGATTTTTTTAAAGGCTTTACTTCCACGAGTGGCGGTCACGTGATCGCATGCGGTGACGTCCTGTACGTGACGAACGAGGAAATGAAAGTAAACAATCCATAGCAAAAGACTCTGCTATTATGTAGCGAACCATTCTCACTGAGCCTACGATTTCTGGTGCTCCATTTATAATGCATGACTGACATCCTCCCACATCGACAGTGACCCAGTTAGCGATAGACTGGAGTAACTGGTAAGACATCCGCGCTGTTCAAAAGCACCGGCTGCGGTAGCTGGTACTGATAGCTCCGGCAATCTCAGTAGAACCATTTCCTGTACTAGTTCATTTGAATTTACTTTGTAGGGTGAAATATCCTCACGAACATGTCAAACAAACATCTCCTTAACGTTTGGTTGTCTGAACATCAACTTGGCCCCGGACCTTGGCATTTTTAACTGTTTGCCTAAGTGTCTGCGCCTGTTTTTTCACTCATTAATTTCAGATTTAGCTATGTTAGCCATCAGATCATCAGAGGAGGAGTCCACTGAGATTGAGGAGATGGACACCTCAGAGCCTAACTGGTGCTGGTTCTACCTGGCTGAGTGTGGAGTGTGGCATATGTTTGAGGTAACACAGCATCATAACTTCACCTACAGTGGACTACCAACTTCATGAAATAATCCCGCCCATAATCAGTAATCACTCCCTCTGTGACACCCTAGGGGTCTATGATCATGTGCCATGGCAGAGAGTCTGTGGATTTTCATTCCAAACAAAAACTACATTGGGTGATTTTCGTTGAATATCATACTTGCAAACAGAGAGGAGGAATTCATAAATTTAATCTGTGGTTGTAATGAAAACCTGCATGAACTGGGAGCTCATGGCACATGATTGGAGACTATCTGTCTGTCTATCCATGTATCCACCTATCTGTCTGTCCTTTGCTCACTGCTTCATACACCTCCATTCGTCCATCACATTTTATCACAATTTAAAACTGTTGACGAGTTCATCTTCCTCAACCTCAATCAGATTGATCCCAGTGCTGCGTGTTCTGTAACAAGCGCTCAGATTGAACAGTGTTACAGCAGGAACCAGCATGGCGTCATGGAGTTCTACACGGCCAAGTATACATACAGGCTGGACTTCTCAGGTACCATGAAAGGGCACCTTTTTGCATGGCACTGCAAAATCAGACACCAGAATCTTAAATGCAAAGTAGTCAGAAAATTATCTGTAAGACATTAGATACATAAGATAATTTGTTAAAGTCAGGGATAATTGTGCCTCTGAACTTGTGCATGAATATTTAAGTTCTTGTAGCCCTAATCTTTCTTTAATTCCACGGCAGTCATGCGGCAGATAAATGTGACGACAGGGAAGCAGCGGCCAATAAAACGTTCCCTCCACTCTGCAACTGGCTTCAGGTAAGATTGTGCAACTGTGCATCATGTTTACCAGTAACAGTGGTTACTGGAACTAACATACAGAGATCCTTTGTGTCTTCCCTTCATCACTTCCGCGTAAAGGAGAACAAAGTTTGGAACCAAAATAATAGGCAGCAGAATGGTGTTGTGAATCGGGAGGCTGTCCTTTAACTGGGAGGCATGGCTTCAAGTATCTCCCCTGCTAAACTGGCGTTTGGGCAAAACCCTAAATCGCTCCCAGCTCCAGAGGGTGCTGCCCTGTGCCTGACCCTGCTTTTTGATCTCCTTCCAGAGTGGGGCAGGAGAAAAGGGGATTTCTCCTTCAGGCACAAATACATACTTAGGATATCTTATGATACAGTCATTTCTATTATGTTCACATTTGCTAAACAGCACATGCTGTATTTACATAACTCAGCTCTGTGGGATTCATTGCAGAATTACATTGCTGGAACAAAATAATGACCCCTCTCTTCTCTCTTTCTCAGGTTTATCTGTGATAATTTGGCCTTGCCTGTTCCCTGTCACTGGGAGAGAATCAATACAGATGAGCCTTATCAAGTGAGTTTACTATTACATATGTGCAGTATATACAAGAATCACTGTGGCATATACTCAGTCAGTATCCAGGTAATTAGGTGCACCTAACTGGTACTGGGTTGGACCCCCTTAGGCAGGCCAGCCTGAATTTTTGAAGGATGGCTTCAACAAGGTGCTGGAAATGTTCCACAGGGATCCTGGTCCATGCTGACTCGATAGCTGCACCTCCCACTGCACTTCATCCCAAAGGTGCTTTGATGGGCTGAGATTTGGGGATTGTGTAGGCTATGAGGAGTGAACTAAGTCACTTTAGAAAGGATGGTGTGCAATATACCATTAAGATAAGGAGGATTACTACCCTCAAATGAATTGGCAAGTGGGTTTGTCAACCAGGAGCAAAGGTAGTAAATAATTGGACTGGACAGAGTCTTCGCAGTTCTGATGATTTGTATTGAAAGTGCAACACTGACAAAAACCCTAATACATAACCACACAGGTAAAGGTTATAAGGAAGTAATCATACCAATACACGATTTCAATATCATTCATGCAAAACTCATTAGATAACACTATCAATGTATTTCAGTGAATATCCTTTCGAATACCCAAGTAATTTGGGAGTTGAACTCAGGGTCAGACTCAAGCTGAATTTATACTTCTGTGTCAGTCTGTCACAATGATTTTACATAGCTATGCAGAGAGGGGTTTCTGGTTAGATGTGGCTTGCAGAAGGCTCACAGAGGAGCTGACGTGCACACCTCCAAAATCTCTGCAACGTGTTGTGTGTTGCTCCGCTGCTGTGCATCAAATTGCTTGAGTGAAGAATGACTTCTGGTAGCGCTGCACAACAAAAACAAGCAAGCTGAATTACCACAATCGATTCATGACCACACAACATGATGGAGCAGCTTGAGGAGCATCCTGCTGAGGAGGTTTCTCCGATATAGGCAATTGTACAACCCTTTACACATGCATTATAAAAATTGTGAAGTTACAATGATTTCATGGCTGGAAGCAAGTTTCCGTTTGGTGTATCCCGCTTCAGTACGTACAACAGTGCCACCTAGTGCGCACGTTTACCGTGTTGTGCAAGTGAAAAAACACGGCTTTGTGTTATGTCCGTACAAGACACAAACTGTCTTGGGTTCCTTGAACTCAAGACAGTTGTGCATTATCCTGCTAAATGTTTCCATTTGAAAAACTCACTCTTTGATCATCCAGTTTTGGTGAGCATGTGCTTACTGAAGCTTCATTATTTTGTATAAACGGCATGTGCACCTAATAAAATGGATACTGTGCTGTGTAGTTGTGTTTGGATGGCCAAGGTGTTATTGGTCTTCAAGTGGTCTTGTTTTTTAATTTTCTAACACAACTTTGACAATCAGTGTGACAGGCTGCTGTGTTAGTGCTCGACTCAAAGAACATTTCTCTGATGGCAACAGGCCTTTTGTTTTTGTTTTTTACTTTTTACTTTGTTGCCTTTACTTTGATTTTATCATATGTGGTTTCATTTCAGCTAATTCAGCTTGGCAGAGACACCTACGAGTTTAAAGAAGTAGCCAGACTGTATGAAAGGACGATGGGACATCCAATCAAATCCATCCAGAGGATCCAGAACTTAGATTTATGGGAATTCTTCTGCAGGTAGAGTGCAGAACAAGTTGTCCGTGAGGTGTAAGTTGTGAGTGGGCAGAAGATTCTGCTGAGAACTTGGTGATAATTTAGTTTGAGGCCATCCTATTTTCATTTTATCTGCTGCATGTTCATTAACAGTGGGTAGAATTCCATCAAACCTTTCTTGGAAAAGTGCAAACAATGGTACTACTTTGCAGCTTTCACTGCAGACAAAGCTTTTCCTCTGTTGAAGCAAAGTAAGACTTAAACCACGGTGAGAACATTCTCACCTTTCTCAAAAGCATTAATTGATTTTAAACCACAGTCAGTCTATCTTTGTCTTTAAAAGTCATTCATAGGTTTGAGTATCCCCACATAGCCCCTTAGCTTAAACTCTTACAGTAAGAAAGGGACTGACCAATACTCTGTTGTGTTTTCATTCCTTGGTTCTCCCCAAAGGAAAAAAACACAGTTACGAAAAGTCAAACGCACACTGGATATTGAGGAGCGAATGTTGTTTCACGGCACAGGCCACAGCAACGTACAAGCTATATGCACGTATAACTTTGACTGGCGGCTGACAGGAAGCCATGGGGATGTCTACGGCAAAGGTAGATACATCCCTGTGTGTTGTGATGTGGCATCATGTAGCGACTGAGTCAGATTTTCTTGTTGGATTTCAACTTTTCCCCTGCTCTTCTCTCCTCCAGGAAGCTATTTTGCAAGGGACGCCAAATACTCCAGTAAATTCTGTCTCACCACAGGGAAGCACAACACCACCTTGCAGAGACACGGGCTCGCCCCGCCAATATTTGCCAGCGAGCCTCCTTATAAGACCATGTTCCTAGCCAGAGTGCTGGTTGGGGAATACACTGTCGGTCACCCTATGTACTGCAGACCACCCTCCAAGGATGCCAGCTTCACCAACTTTTATGACAGTTGCGTGGACGATTTGGCCAATCCAAAGATTTATGTCATCTTTGACAGCAACCAGATTTACCCAGAGTATCTGATTGAGTTCTACTGATGCCTAAGAAGAGTTTATGAACAATTTTTTTTTCTCCTTCAAAAGTTCCATGAACTACAGAGGCTGGATCTCGAACCTGGATGGATTTAGGATACAAATCAGATGACTGGTTGGAACGGAAAGAGAACACAGTCAAACGGACCGTGGTTATTTCTTTGTTAGATCCAGAGCCTAACTAGGGCATGGGTCATCTAAAGTGCCTTTAGGGAATATTGGAAAAGCAAGAAGACAATATCGTGTTTGTGTACAGTTTTATATACTGTATATTCTAAGATGTTGGTCGTGCACAGAGGCCTATTATTCACACACTGCTTGGGATGTTTCTGTGATATAAAAAAAAGATGCAAATACCGAACCACTCTGGTAATGTGAGGATACATTTGGCTTATCAGTCTTCGTGGCAGTTTTGTATTTAATGCAGCACCCATTCTTGCTTGTCGAGTATCTGTGCACAGTCGATTAAAATAGGAGTGGTACCTGCAGCCTGTAGCTTCTAGATAATGTCCTGGCATTGACATTACTTAGCACCATAGCACTTTCCTCATATTCACAATATCACATGAGCTCAATGTAGGTTTCCCTGAAGCTAATGCGATACGTCTTGCTATAGCAGTCTGCTCAAACGGGCTGGGTAACAAACCTTCGTCTCATGTATACATTGTCCCAAACGACCAAAACCAAAAATCACAGCTTTTTTTTTCCTGCTCACCCACTGGGCACCATGATTTGTCACTGTTAGCGACTTCTGTGTGTACGTAGTATAATATATTATGTATGCATGGAAAGCACGTTTTTTAATTCAAGCAAAACAGCTTCTACCTCTGCACTTTTTTTTTAAACCATGCACATTGTTTTTCCTTTCCATGAAAGGGCCTGTAACTGTGTCACAATGACATAAAGTCAAAATGTCATGTTCACTTGTGTGTCCATGTTCCTTGGGCAATACTGTTCTGTATGTGCTTTATGAACATTGATTGAAATCTGAAAAAGGACTGATGAGGACTGAGGTCAGATTTTGTTTGAGTTTACACCGGCAACAAAGCTCATTTCAGGTTTTCAGTCGGGCATAAGATCAAATTTAACATTGCATTGAATTACATCACACTCAACATCTGAGTGGAATCCTTCCACCTGTTCACATCTTTCTTTGTTGTCCTCGTTGGTCTGTGGAAGAGGGAGACGGTTTGACTTTGTCCCTGGTGTAAACTCAGCAAAAATTTCATGTGGCCAGCACATGTATAGTACTGTAAATTTACCATGCTATAACGATGCTTTGTTATTTGTAGTTGTTGATTTCATTGTTGGCTTTTTATTCTCTGATCTTGCATTACTTCCTCCCTTTCATTTAAGGGAATGTTTTACATTTGTGGGGGCGGAGGGGGGAATATTAGTAGGATGCAGAGTATGAAATTCGCCACAAGGTGGTGCAGCAGTACAAGAGTGGAGCACCAGCAAATCCGTTGCACTGCACCACAGTACTGTACAGTATATACAGTATATTGAAATAAGTGAAACAGCAGCAACCATGTGTCTTGGGGTCATGCACCACAGATTTGTGTGTGGGTATGTGTGCACATGTATGTGTGTGTGTCTGTATTTTGCATATTGTATAATAAAGCTTAGCATTAAAAGTACATTTAAGTATTTTTTTCAGTAAACTAATGACACTGTATAAGTATGTAAACAACCAAATTAGGCTGTCATGGTAACAGTTTCGCAAACAGTATCAGGTATCATGTAGATGAGATTGGTTAACCTGACCAGCCTGAGGGATGGGGGGTGTGGCTATGAATCTAATTTTACTCATAAGTCATTGGCACCAAACTCTGCCAGAACAGCTGCAAGTGAAACCACCTGAGCAGGTATGGCTGAGGTAGGTCAGCTTTAAAAAAAAGAACTGACATTTCTAAAGTCTCTTTGTTGTAATATCTATTTTATGTGTATGTTTCTGTGTTTGTCTAGAAAATGTGGTACAGTGAGGATGTGGAATTCATGGACACATCAGACACACCATGCACACCATGGTTTTGGTACTACCTGGCAGATTGTGGAGGATGGCACAGATTTGAGGTACATTGTAAATGCCACTACTGTATAGATAACATATACTTTTCAAAGATCATGCAGTCCTGTTTGAACTTTGTCCTGTTCAATGTTGACTCAATGGCAGGATGATCCAGACAACCCTATTGTCAGCGAGGATGTGGAGAAATATTACCAAAGAGCCTCTAAAGGGGTTCTACAGACATCTTCAGCCACTGGTGGCCAAAAGATAGATTTCACTGGTATTTGAGTAACATCGCTTACTTACACACAGTATTCATTCAATCTATAATGAATTCATGTACTGTAACTGACAGTCATTTCTCCTTACTCAGCAATGTTACAGACTGACCTTACTACAGGAAGGCAAAGACGAATCCAACGATGCCAGCCTCTTGAGATAAGGTAAATCAGGATGAAAGTAAATAGTTCAAATAAACCATTCATAATGAAACAATCTTGCATAAATCAAAGCGATGCCGGCATATAGCCTACTCTCACTTTCAGGAGAAATGAAAGTGAAAGTAACTGTCAGCCCGACAGAAACATAACTTAACTCTTCCACTCTAGGTGCTCCTGCTTCAGTGCTGGCCCTGTGTTTTGGGAACTGGTTGATCCAAAACTTCCATATCAGGTAACAAACTGACAGAAACTGCAATATTTATATATTTTTAGGTGTTTCTATGCATTTATTTTTAGCATTTTGTTATGTTTTGGGAGGGGGAAAAAATCAAGGGAGACATTGTCTCTGCAGAATAAAACAGCAGAATAAAACAGCAACTGGACAAGTGAAAATATAACGGCAAAAAGCTAAATGGTATTCAAAGGCTTTATTATTAAGTCAAATATCAGTTTGGTGTACAGTCAGAGTGTAGTTGTTGACCTAAGCCCTTCTGCCTATGTAAGTATGTATTCATTTTTACAGTTAATCCGTCTGAATGAAGTCACTCCTGAATATCGGACGGTGGCAAATTATGTGAAGAAGGATGGGTTGTTGGACAGAACCATCATCTCAGTCAGCAGGATACAAAACTTGGACCTGTGGGAGTTGTTTTGCAGGTACACGGCATCCCATGATCTCTGCTGTTTATTCGACTCTGTCTGCTCCCTCTGCTGGTCTTTAAAATGATCGGTTTGTGTTGTAAAGGAAGAGGAGGCAGCTAATGAAGATTCAAGGTGTCAAGGAAATTCAAGAAAGAAGGCTGTTTCATGGAACCAACGTGAGCAACGTAGACAGTATTTGCACATACAACTTTGACCTTGGATTAGTGGGGACTCATGGCCACGTACATGGAAAAGGTGAGTGAGAGTGATTTTTTAGTTATTGTGAGTGTAATGTGTCCAGTTAAATTCCTCAGGCCAATCTAACTGTCTGTTTGTTTGTTTGTTTGTTTGTTTTTTGTCATTTAGGGATATATTTTGCAAGACATGCTTCATTTGCACACAAGTACAGTCAATGGAGCACCGATTCATTGCCACTGTATGGCGAAGTACTTAAAGATACACAACGAAGTAAAATAATATTTTTAGCCAGGGTGATCATTGGAAAGTCAACGATAGGGGGACGTGAATACCTCAAACCGGATCATGGAAGTTCAACAAATAGCCACAACAGTTGTGTGGATGATATCAATAATCCCACAATCTTTGTCATTTTTGATCCAAATCAAATATATCCTGAGTATGTGATTCAATACTGCTGAACTGAAGGATTTGGAGGAAGACCAACGTCAACATGTTTACATCAAGATATCTGGATGCAGGAATGCTTCATCTTCATACTGAAGGGATTTTATATGTACAACTATGAGGACCGTGTGGACCTGAGTACTCTGGAGTGTCTGCCAACAGAGAAGCACTTTACATTTTCAAGTCTTGAAGTCTTTTTTTCATCTGCTGCTTTATCCTGGTTACAAATAAATTATAACTTTTTTTCTAACTATGTTTGAGATGTGACTTTTTAATACATAATTGAAGGCATCGTTGCCTCTTTTTAAATTCTTTTTTTTTTCTGTTTTTCTATTAGACCATGTCTATAATTGTAGTGTGGATAATTAATATTTATCTATCAAATATAAAAGATATTTTTTTCAGTTTTAATCTATGGTCAGATTTTGCTACAGCATGAGCTTCACGTCTATAAAAAGGTTAATTTGTTTACATTTGAATTTAAAAAACATATATGTCAACTATGGTAAGTCACACAAATGTCTAAACCTTTATCTAATACAGTGACATTTATCAGATTAATTGTAATGGTAAATGGACTGCGCTTGTCCATGTCCTACTAAAATTTATTATGAGTCTTTTTCATAAGGCTTTATTCATATTCTCTCACCTTGGCCCTACTGAAATCATTCATCAACACAAACCCAAGACAACAATTTTTCAGTTTTTCAAACTGTACTTGGGAAAAGATGTCAGCAGAGGTCGCTGCTGACACAGTAGAAACTTTCTCAAGGGAAACAAGTCACAGCAGGGAGGTCAACGTTTATTTGACCACTTACAGATTTTTTTTCACAGTTATTCCTACAGCAAACTCACTTAATCCTTCCACCTTAATCACGAACTCCTCAAATTTAAAAAAAAAAAAAAATCCTCTTAGCATTATCCATGAGTTAAGAGGTCACTAGTTATTGGTCCTTAGACACAATGGAGTTGCAATATAAAAGCAAGGTGAAGGGAAGGCGTTTTTACCTTTCACCAGGGCCAGTAATATTGAGAATCCCACAATCCTTCACCTCCAACCTCTCACTTATTTTGAGTTTCTAGGACATATGAAACAACAAAATTAACAGGCCGGGAATTAGGCCACATAGCAAGTCAAAAACAAAGGCTTATAAGCTAACATTACACTAACATTAGGCTAATAAGCTATTAAGTTCATTTTATTGGTCAGTAACAGAAGCTACACTCATTTCCACAGAATGGTGGCATCACAGGCTACAGGTTATTTAGGCCATTTAACTATTTTGACTTTAATGTAGGTTTAATCTCTTCAGTTGTGCTGGTTTCATCGCTGGGTCCATCATTACAAATGCATATTGTGCCACCAAACTTTGTTAAAACCTACAGGGTTTCCAAAAATACTAAATATGTCAAGCTGAATTACACAGAAATGTGTTTAAAATGAGACAGATTTCTTCCATTTGATGCAATTGCACAGTCATAAAATTACTTCGAGTTTGAATATTTCATGTATTAACATGAGCACTGGAAGCAATTAGAATGAGCAGACTGAGTATATATGACAGTTATACAGTATAGAAAAAAAAGTTGTTTTCTAACTCTAAAGCTACTTAAGGGGAAATTTAAGGGGAAAAGCAGAGTTCAGTTAAAAGCGTATTCCGCTGTTCAATCACATCACCGCAAGGGATTTTCTTTTTTATGGGAATTAAAATGTTTGGATATTCCTTTTTTTCCATCACACCTTCTGCACATTAATGGCAGGTTGGTCACAATATTAACTGTCAAGTGTGAACTATATAGTCAAAGTTAAGGAGAACGGGGTTGTTTGTTTACATGTCTGTTGGTGTGTGTGCACACACTCCCACAACTAGACCATATCTGGCATTTCCTTTGATGACGTCCTAATATTTAAAATACCCTGGAGGCCTCTCATCATTACACAGTCATTGTTTCCCCCGCTCTCACATGCTTACATTGTGGGTGTGACAGGGAGGAGTCAAACAGAAAATCTTTCATGCATCACAAACCCGTTTCCCTAGTTTACCTTCCTTTTTAGTCCCGGGCATCGCAGGTGTTGCTCCTGCTGTCAGAAGTCTCATGTCTGGCGGATATTGAACACCCAAACACAGATGGAGCCATCGTGTGGCGGGAACTTTCATCTTCTGAGTGACAAAGGCAGCTTGTGGGTAACTGGCAGCTGGGCGTAAAGTACAGTAATGTGTCTAAGGAGGAAAATATTATTCAGCTGTAATGAAGCAAAGCAGCTACTTGGACGCTTTTTCATTTCAGCGTGAGTGGATGTGAGAAGGTTGAACTGAAATCCAAACGTGGTCACATTAATAATTTTTCCAAAGTTTTCCCTGCGCTGAATTGGACTGGACTGCACTGGTTGCGGGAACAGCGGACCCTGCATATCCGTTTCTTGGCCCTGCTCCCGGTGGTGTGGTCAGCCTCACAGGCAGGAGGAAGAGGGGGCATCAAAGTGCTTCCTCATTGGGTGTCAGGCTAGCGTGACCTGGGAAATAGAGAGGCACATTGAGATGGGGCCAAACTTAGAAAAAGAGGACCTCGCTATTTCCCCTCTCCACAGGGGTTATGAGACACCACCTTCATATGCAATTCTAATGAGTTTTATCACTATGGACAGAGGAATGTGTGAGGAAGATCCAGGGTCGGAGGACTTGACTTTGTTTGCCTACAAAGTGCAGTGTAGGAGTTTCCTTCTTTCATTTCCAAAAATTTATATATCCATTTCAGGAAAAGAAAAGAAATCTGTTCAAAAACTGGAAATGGTTGGAATGTGTGCTTCTGCGTATGTAAGTTGTCAAGTATGTTTTTGCCTGCATTTAAGGCAGCAGTTAGTTCAATAAAAACGTCAAAATCACAACACTTGTCTACTGAAATTTCCAAATGGTGAAGATGCATTTTTCTTTATAGGTTGGACGTCAGGCAGTTTTTGGGGATTTAATTCAAGCTGAGAAAATCCCAACCATTGATCCCCCGTATACCACCTGACACACATACCACACATTTTTTAAATGTTTAAGAAATGAAATGGGTAGTAGTGAAAGTAATCTGCATTGCAAGTCATATCCCAGTTGCAGTCCCCAGCAGAAAATCACCATATTCAGTCTTATTTTGTGCTTGGTCAATATTGTACAGCCCAGTACAAGTCTAAGGAAAAGTCTTGAGTCACCATAGTGCTGATTGTTTCCCAAGACCATAAATAAGACCAAGGCTATCCTCTCAGCACACTGTGACATTATTAAATTGCTCCTTTGGGTAAGATGGGCAAATCAAATGATAAACAGCAGATGGTGTTACAAAAAGCTGTTTTTTTGATTTTGTCTTATTATTACATAACCAAATGGCATTTGTCTTGTGCTATTTATGTATGCTAAGCTTCTGTACATTCTTCAAAATACTTATAAAAGGTCTGAGAACTTGTAAGTAAATGAGTGAACTAAGTTTCATACCTCATTAAATATTTAGAGCCTGGTAAGCTCAAAGCCAGGAACGAGATGAGAGCCTGTTTTTGATGTCAGCTAGATCAGTTGATATCAGCGTGCTGATGAGGTGAGTGATAAGAGCAGGTGGAATTAGCAGTTTCCCTCAGAACTGTCTTTTGAGAAGAGAGCGAGCGAGAGAGAAGGAACTTAGCGGTACTTTTTGTTCCTGTTCTGTCTCCCTCTGTCAAAAAGGTCTCCATAGAAACCAAGAATACATGAGGGGACTGGAGAGAAATGAGTTCCTAAATTATTCAGCATTTCAAAGACTCAGAATAATCTATTTGGAAATTTCAAATAATTTACGTTGTTGAGCGGCAAAGGTTTCCTGGGAGACATCACTCAGCTGAGAGCAAAAATCATGTTTTTATTATGGAAAAAGGTTCACTTCTCTTTTACAAAACACAACAAATTTTAGGCTACATATTTTCTATAATTTAACCAAACACCACAACCATCAAAAACATCTCCTACTATCATTTTAACCAGCTCTCTCTGTGTCACCAAACCCTTTCTGTGATAGTAATCACAACCTGATGTCCCTGAGCAGAGAGAAAAAACTTAAAAAAAAACAAAAAACATTTTCATGTGTTTGTCATCTAGCCTAACGTGGCCTGTGTATTTGGAGAAATAAGAGAGAGGAAGAGAGCTAATGTGACAATTAAAAGACAGTGTTGGCATCTTCACATAAAATAACAATAAATTAAACTGATCAGCTGATCATGTAAAATAAAATTAAACATCTTCACTTACACAAGGAACACAATACAGAAGTAATAACCTTTCTTGCTTGGCACGAGAGGCATTAAGACTCAGTACAAGCTTTGGCACAGTTGAAGAGTTTTCTCTGGATCTATTTTCATTTACAGCTGCAGCCATTTAAAAACAGGGTCTTCAACACTGACCTGTCCTTTTTAACTGGTTGCAACAATATATACATATAGGCTTGAGCAGTTTATGCATTATCAGGGGCAGTACCTGAAGATGTGTTAGCACTGGCATGCTTTCATGTTGTTCATTTACTGTTTAAGTCATCTTCAAAATATGAGCAAAAGTTCAAGGGTGGATTACCCTGAGGATAGCCGATGATTGAAGATTTGATTATTTTTAAGAGAAAGAAGCTCACATGGTGGCAGACAAATTGATATTCATACACCAGAGTTGAAAACATGAAAACACATTTTGCAAGAATTATTTCAATGCCATTGCTATTTCCCCATTCAAATTAAGTGCTTGAACATACCCAGAACTGGTAGTGAATGGAATTTTTCATATCAGTTGAATTAAAGATGGCCCACAGGCAAAAACCCTCATCAAGCCCCCTAACATTGGTCTAGAGATTTTCATTCCTCTTTTGGACTTCTCAGTTTCTTACCTTTGACTTCAGTGTATCACAACTGAGCGTCACATTATAATGAAGGTGACATCAGGCTTATTCATCTGACCCATCACACATGGCACCACAGGGCAGAATCTGCCTTTTTGATCTTCAAATCTCTAACACGCCACCCCTCAAACCATCCTTCACATGGATCACAGAACTTCATCTTTCCTGCTTTGAAGAGACGGCTTTAAGCCTCCAGCTCTTTCATATTGCCAAACCACATAACTGGTCCACTTTTGCCCCATTCCCTAGAGGACACTCCATCTTCACCGAGGGAACACCTTCATGCCTCTTTCAGTTCAAAGGTCTTCATTTGGGGTCCCAAGCCCATTTTTAGTCCTGAGTCCCTGCCTCTCCATGATATTCCACAGCTTGCGCAGGTTGGACTGGGTGATGACATCATCGGGTTTGAGCTGGAGCGCGCGCAGGTAGTTGGCCTCGGCTTCTGGAAGTTTCCCATTCAGGTGAAGGATGGCACCGAGGTTCATCAGAGCAGCTGGGTACTGGGAGAGAGCAAAGAAAGGGTGTGAAACGAGCAGAAGGGGCTATAAAGGGATCTTGATATTTTACCACAAAGTAAAAACATTAATGAAAGTGATGCTCTTATGGTGACATGTGAAATAATAGGGTTCAGGATTGCTGCACTTGTGGCAACTATAGCCACTGCTTGTCCTTCAACTCATCTATTTTGGCTAACTATTTTAAGCCTGCCCTTCTCAGCTGTGTTTCACACAGACTCTGATATGTGAGACATATTTCAGGAAGCTTGCCAGGTTTCTTGTGGTAGATTAAAACAGGGGTTCAAGTGAGATTTGCTTGAGGCTATGAAATTCAAATATGCATTAAATTAGCCTTAATATGACCTCACAGTAGCAGACAAATTTCAGTTTGTCCTTTGACATCGCCATGGCATAGCCTTTAAAAATGAATTAGAATAAAACGTTTTAATGGAAGATTACCATTGATGATCTATGGTTGTATGCTTTCTCGCCTGCAGACACTTGGATATTATAAAATGGCCCCTACATCCCCTTACACTTGACTCAAACTCATTCCAGGTCAGCTGAGCTAAAGCTGAAGCTAACAGGATCAGAGGGGTTTACTTGTTTTGCCCAGAGCTACAGTTCTAACCACAAACTAACTTGGTGTGACAGTGTGTGTGTGTATGAGAGTATATTTTATGATATCAACCCAAAAACCCATGCGGCAGTGTGTTTAAGGTCCTTGATCCTATTTGATCAAACTGGGCCTTTTGAAGTGGCAAAGTGAAACCACTTGGCCGCGGCCGGGCTAACAGGCGCAAGAATTGCCAAACCCCGGGTCACAGACCAGACTCTCTCTTAGCAAGCCACAACTAACAAACACACCCAAATCTCACCCTGACTACTTCTGGGCTTCATCCCCTAGACCAGGGTCCTGACTGCATGACATGTGATTAGCTTCTTGGCAACTAGTTCAGCTTTTCTTTCCCAAACACGACTTTTCTTTCATGTTGATTTTTCACTCGTTTACATTCCTTGTCTCAAGTGGAGTCAGGTTAGCTCTTAAGTGTCAGCCTGTTTGTCTCTCCTAATGCAACGAATGCTTGAGGAGTCTGAATGTTTCAAGCAGCAGGACTGGAAGATGCTCTAAAATGATTGCAGTTTCACACCAGGAGGAGTCACACTACATTTATGTGGGTGGCTGTTTGTCTCACCTGGTGCAATAAACTGAACGCTGGAGGAGCTAGTAATGGATTTTAAGGCACTCCAAAACGTGCAGGAACCATGCAGGAACCACATGTAAGCGGTCCAGACATGCTAAGCTAGACAAATGAAGGTCCTCTGTCACTGTAAACAACTGGGTGATATACAATATACACTCTGGACTAAATCACAGTAAAGGGACCAGTGAACATTAGCAGCAGAGGCCTGTTTACATGTTTCCTGTGCATACAGGAAGTCAGCCAGAGAGTAAATCGGTAACTCTTCTCCCTTTGGGCTGAAACAGTGATTTGTTTAGTTGGGCTGGTCCAACTGTAATACATATACTGTGATAAGCGTGAAGGGAGGGATGTATGCTCTTGACCTGAGGTAAGTTGGATATACTTGCATGGGCCAGTAGAAATAACATCTCCCTCCTCTCCTTTTCCGTCAAAATTAGGTTTTAGTGTCTGAGATAGACCCTGCACCATTCTTGGTCCAAAAGGTTTAGCAGATCATTATCGTATTTGCTTAAAATCAAAAACATATTTCATGCTTCAACCGGAATTGAGTTCAGTTTTCATCTATAATTTGTCTTGATTGGTAGGAACAAAGAGCACATAAAGGCTTAATGACTGCATTATCCACAGAGTTACCAGCTTCGCTTTAATATCTGGTGAAAGTACAGATGAATTAGCATTTTATACGAGGCGACGAAGCTGCTTTCAAGTGGTGCGAACAAAGCTTTTCAGTCTATCAAGGTCTGAAATGAAAAACTCCAATCTTTCTCTGGATGCACGCAACTATTGTCTTTCTCAGCACGTAGAACCAGAATTGAATCTTTCATGACCTGAAAGCTATTGGATTAAGTTGCTATTTGAGAGCCTGTCATTCACTAAGCAGGCATGTACAGAGAAAATGTCAAAGACAAGAGCTGCTTTGCACTTGACAAATGACAAGAGAAACCCTCAGCATGTCTAAATGCGCACACGAGAGCTTCCCAATGCTCTCTGAATTTAAATGAATTATAGTTCTATCTACTGCTTTGAGTAGCTTATTGATAGAGGATAAAAAATATAAACACAGCTTGTCTGGACAACATTCTTCCGGTTCTTACATTGAGAGTTCAGAAGGCTTTTAACTTTAATTTTATTAACGTTGCAAACTGAGTGTTTTAAAGCCTGATTTGTAGGCAATTACTCCACATTTACATTTAATTTCACATGGCTTCTATGGTTTTATCAGATAACAGACAGCCAAGCCTTATCTAAAAAGGCACAGATGCTATACAGGCTCCTCTGACTGAAATACAACATGGGCTACTCCACTGCAGGACTGTATGAAGATGAAAGTCAAACCGTCTCTCCTGACTGAAATGGCAACATAAGTCACACGGCGCACAGTCACCAAACAGACTAACATGACAAATGACTGCAGGAAGCCCCATCTAGGTCTTGTCTAAAAACACAGGGGCTCCTATGACTCTAAATTACCTCTCCCAGACGAGTCCACGCGCCCTTTCCCTTTGAAGTGTCTGATTGATACTAGGCAGCGAGAGGGGCCCGGCTTCCTCAACCGCATATGCTGACAGAGAGAGACCTGATATACCGCAAGGCTCCGTCTGCCGCACTGTATTGAATATTTACTTTGAAACTCAATGTGTAAATTCAATATCAGAAACCCGTACAAAATGAACTGTTTCATCTTTGGGGTGTTTGTATTTGAGTGAGCCATGCACAGTAGTTTCCATTTGTATTTGGTGGTATCAGTTTGTGCCAATATTAATAGGGTTATAATGTTGGGGTGCTAGGTAAGACATAGCAGGCTGTAAATTGAATTGTGTGTGTGTGTGTGTGCGCGGCTAGTCCAGGTACTTACATCTGGTTTTAGGCTGGCTGCACGCTCATATTGCCTCTCTGCTGCCTCATTTAGACTTGCCTGTCTGATGAGAGAAAGAGGGAGAATGAAAGATGGGCTCAAAGTAATGAATACAGCAATTATATTGATAATTATATATTAATATTTTTACTAATGCTAAATACTATTAATCACTGTGATGATTTGCTATTGAATTACCAATCGCACTGATTGCTATAATTACTGCTAATTATTACAATGATTCATTATTAAGTAATAATTAACAACTGCTTTTTATTCTAGTCTCACTTCACAATGAATTTGTCAAGTTCATAACATTCCAAGTTTATACACACTGAGATTATCAAGGAGTCATGCATGAATAACCTTTTTAATTTATTTTTATTTTTTTATTTTCTGATTGGCCAACAAGCCCACTCTAATGTCAGTTTCTTAATAACAGACAGCTGTTTCACATCTAATCACATCACTCTGCGGTCAAGAGGTCTGGTCAATTTGTCAATTTCTAATCAAATTAATTGGCGACACTGTGTGCCTCAATTACGACGTTCCTTCAGGGATGAGCAGCCAATTAGAGTCTGCAGGTTTTCATTTCAAACAAAACTTGACTGCAGGTGATTTCAGTGATTAGTTCACCTTCAACCACAGAGGAGGAACTAATCAGTGAAATCACCTGGTGTAGTTTTTGGTTGGAAATGAAAACCTGCAGACTCTTGGCCTTCCATGCCGACCCCGACATGGAACTTTTCATTTATTCTGACAGCACAAGACATTTAGCTGGATACAGGATCGCTGCAATCTTACCAAATTCATCTAACCAGATCTTAGATTTAGCTTGTAATAAAATCATTTCGGTCCACTGTTTTGTGTCAATTTATTATTTTTGTAAGTGGCTGTGTAATAAGCAAGATAATGTAGTTTCCATTTTGTGTTGGGTTCTTGATTCTTCCTGCTGGGGGTTACATTGGCTCCCTGTGTTTTATCCATACTTATTATTCATCAGTGTGGTACAGAACATAGAAATGAAGACATTAATTTGAGTCGATGCCAGAAATACTCTTCCAGTCATACAGTCGGGCACATAAAATAGCAACAGTTAATCTGCTCTATAGATTTGTATGCACAGAGTACATGAACCGGACTTGCTGTGCCAAAGTTAATTAAATCAAGGAGACCATTCTTTTCAGACATGGTAATTAATATTTATAAGGCTGTGACTTGAGTAGATTTGTCTCTGTTGAGTTGGCATAAAAGTAGAATATGCCTCGAGGATACAAGCAGCATTTTCTCAGGGTTAACTCAAGTTCACGACTGACTTTTCATAGTCATCATTTTAAGAGTGTCATCTTCCTTGATCTTTGTTTTGGTTGGTCAAGTGCTGCAGAGTCTCTGAAGAAGATACACAGTTTCAGTTTGAAAATGCCCTTCAAGGACAGGGAACTGCTGAAGGTAAAGGCATTTTCTTCTCCCCATTTGGAATTTTACTTTAACTATAACCGCAATATTACTCAACATTGACTCTCTTGGACTTAAAAAAATTACACAACAGGGTTATGTTATGGCCATCTTCTCTAAATGTTTCAACTTGGAGAGATAAAGTTGTTTGTGTCAGTTCGTTATGTCAAATGGCACAAAATACTACAGCAACCATGAGCCTCACTGATTGTTACCATGGTGAAGGCTCCAGCTGAAGCCACAAAATATATTCAACAATATCATATTCCAGATTGGTGCTTGTGATCAGGAACAAAATACTGCACCATCGTTGTTGAAATGATTGAAGAATGTAAGAAGTCGACTCAAAGTGACGGAGCTCAAACGGACCATCACGTGACATTGTTACTGGAAAAGTGAATGGGATTTTTACTTCTGAAACCTGGCCGACAAAAATAACCCCATCCATTTTGCAACTAGAAATAATCTTTTATGTTTTGGCTGCTTGAAACAATAAAACTACCATGAGTCAGCCAACATAAAGTGGTTTCATAAAAACATCAATACAGAGGAAGTTTACAACATGGTATCTTTTGCAGAACCTAAATCTTACATCAAACAAACTTGTCATGTCGTTATCCTAAACTAATCCTGATTAGTTCAGTCAATATTTGTGAACATGAAACGCGAGGTGGAAGATCCTTTAATCTGCAATGTCCTCAAGTCATGATTTCCTAAGTTGTACTGCCACAAAATTCAGAAAGTTTGCATCACATTCGTTATCAGCGAGCAGCTTTGGCTTTAAATCCAGCTAATGACAGGTGTGTGTCAGAATAATTTAAGGGAGGCCTGCGACGGGCTTAATCGGTTTGTGTCACGGTGAGTCTCAGCTGAAAATAGTCTGTCAGGCCAGAATAGGGCAGAATAATCTGTCACTTAGATTTACTCCTGCTTTATGAGAGCAACCCTCAGCCAAACTCTGACTTTTAAATGTGAACAAATATTCTGTAGCGTTGCATTAGATGGAGGATGCTAGAGAGCGGCCTAATGAGTTTTCCAGATATGTAGAGCAAAAAGGAATTAAGGCACATTGCTTCTAATATTTCCTCGAGTTGCAGGGAGCAAAGTGGATTTGCAGTCCTTTTTTTTTAAACATTTTAAGACTTATGCTGTCTGTGCACGTGCCTGCCAAATTTCAGAGGAAAGTTCTCTAATGGTTTGGTCTCTTTACAAGCCTTGGACCGAAACATCAAGATGATGGACTGAAACTATACTGGTGTTTATATGTGTTATACAAAATTCCTTTTATAGCAGCCATTTCCATATAAAGGACATTTACTGTTATATAACATTACTATAATTTAGGTTTAAAAGGTAGTTCTATTCAGTAGCATAGAGTGGTAAACAGTAAGCCCTTGAATGATAAAACAGCACAGCAACAAACTGTGTAAAACCGAGACACCGATTTCATGAGCTGTGTTTTCATTCTACTTTCTGAATATCTTTTAGGAACAACGGATGTGGAAAAAAAATGCTTTTGCAAAGTAGGGGAACTCCGCTCGCGAGCGTTCCAGATTGGTCGTTGGTGCTGCGGTATGTAAATAATGTTCCTCAGCTGTCCTACCAACCTGAGCATGTGGGCAGCACTGAAGACCACATCAAACTCCGAGCTGTCGAGCTCCGCCGCTCTCTCCGCCATCTCTGCCGCCTCGCCGAGACGAGACTGCTCCAGCAGAAACTGACCTGGAGGGAGGAGGAGAGACGGAGGAGCCTCAATTATAGACTTTCCAGGAAGGTAGCAGAGGAAAGCTCAGTTTACCTACTTTCTCTTGGTGAAAACAATTTGCTGGACTGATGTAATATTTATAGCACAGGTTTATGGTATACATCACAGTAAGTAACAGCAAGCACAGATATGAAGATCGTGTTTGCAAAAGCATGGAACTTATTGCCAGAAGTTGTGTTCACTCCATATTGTTATAACCGTAAATACAAGCTTATACTTGGAAAAACTGCTCACATCCACTTTCTACTCCCTACTTTACTACTTGGAATTAATTCAACGACCATTTCTCCCGCTTATGTCACATATCATCAGCACATGCTGTTTTGAAAAGCGTGGAGTTCATGCAGACTGGAGTGGAATTTGTCGGATCCGTAATTTCCCTGTAGCTTCTCTTCATTCACTTTATTCATTAGACGGGGTAAATGTCAGCTTCAGTGTTTGCTACTGGTCTGCAAGTCAGTTCTGCAAGAATTTCAATTTTGCACCAATGTGTGAACACTCAAGTCAATGTTACAGCTAGGAATTGATTTTTCTGAAAGCTCTGATGTACGCTATACTAGTTTGGAATTTACAAGTTTACCCACCTTTTTATTTACCGCTACATCACTCTTTATTTTAATGTTTTGTTAGTCGCTCTGCATAGGGTGGGGAATAAAAAGGGGAGAGAGAAAAAAGGTTGAAAGATGGAGTTGAAGGGTTGAAAAAGCGTTGGAGCTGATGACAGGATTTGGGAACAAAGTAGCAATGACAAAGATGGAGAACAGTGGGGGGAAGAAAAAAAAACAGAGGAAGCTGAATGTAGTTAGTGAAAGAGAGAGGCAGCGAGTCCCACACAAAAAACGCAACCGAGTGAGGAGGGAGATGAAAAGTGAGACTGAAGGAGTGAAGGGTTGTTGTTATGCTCGGCGGTGTATGAGAACACAGATGAGTTGGAGGTATTTCATGTGTTTTCCTGTGGGATCGCGGCCACCTGGTGCGGCACCCACGGGTGCCTGCTCAGCGGCCATAAATTTCCTGCCGAGCCCCGGCCACAGATGTTACTGCATGTAGGAAGGAGGGAAAGGTGGAGGGGTTCTCTTCAAGTGTGTGCGCTCGCGTGTGTGTTTCCTTTGGCTTCTGAATAACAATCTCGCGTTCAAAGCTCACTGTTTTTCGCCCGTGTGCCAAATGCAAACTGTATTGCATACCAAGCAGCTATCTGACACATGCCAAGTATTTCGAGTCGTGTGTAGAATGGCACGAGTGTTCTGCATGCATCCAAACATGTTACTGTGAACAATGGCAGGAAAGAGTCTAATCTTAGATATCTGACTTCTCCTGTGAGCTTTCACCTTCCCAGTCCTCACTTCCTTGTATATGCAATATAGTCACTTTGAATTGTGTGTGGGTGTATGTGTGAGTATTGTGTATTCTGTGGTGTGTCATAGTTTGGACAAAAATCCATCCCTACTTCAACACACATACACACACACGCACACCTGGAGCCCATCCAAGTGAAAAAAGGGATAGCTAAAACAGCCAGATTGTGATAAAGGAGGGAACCGCTCCAAATATCACCTACAACAAGAGGCTACGAGATAACATTGAAAGAAAGAAAACAGAGATGGAGGGGGAAAGAGCGTAAGCATCTCAGAACGGGAAGCAGCCCGGTCCAAAGACAGCAACGCAGCCCCCAAACGCAAACTCAAACCCCAAGATATCCAGCCCGGGGAAAGCAACGGGAGAGAGATAGGGAGAGGCAGAAAGGGACAGCGCACAATGGCGCTTTCAGGACAGATTTCATTTCCTATGAATATCCTGGAGATAGCGACACGGAGCACAAAGGAGCCCGTTCCTTCCAAACTGATATGGCGCGCTGTATTAACAGAGGCACAGACGGAGCGTGGTATCATGTTTTGCTCTCCGTTTGGACAAGAATGGCGAACAGCGTGCTCTGATCACGTCTCTGTAGTCTGATAAACAAAGCGGGTCCGTTTACTTCTGGCTGCACAGTCTGCAAAAACAGCCTCAACACTCCCAGTACTGAAACCTACGGTGATATTAAATGGCAGTACATTTGTACAAATTAGTTACCGCTGTGTGCAGATTACTAGTCCAGCAGTCCCTTTTTTGAAATATCACCAACGTGGTGTTTGACACCTCCAAATGATTACCACACTGCCATTGATCCCTTCCAAAATTCTTTATTTCAGTGTTATATAAGCCATGAGTAGGGATCCAAAGTGATTTATGAGACTGGGTCCTTTTACAACAAAAGTACTGTTATGTTGAAATGACTCTGGTTCCTATTCCGAGACTAAGGCTGCAAAGTTTAGGATGAAAGAGTTTAAAGACCCCTGTATAATTGTTATTCTCAAGTGCAGTCTACGGCAGCAAAGCCTGTGCATTAGAGGAAATGCTACAAGGCCTGCATGGCACATGTGCGGATAATGAGCCTTTGCACATGTTGAAGAAACGGGACTTAAAATGAACCCTCTCTTGTTGAAATGCACGGACAAAGCGATTCTTTTCAACATGCAAAAAGAGGGCGTTGTGCCTCTGAAATGTGTTGTAAATGTGTTAATGTTTTAAATTGTTCGGTGTTTTAACACCTTTGGTTCCATTTTTGAAGCTTGTGGCATTATTTCAAACAAGCTTTGGTAAAAAAAAAGCATTTATTTAGGAATCAAACCTTTATTCTTACCATAATGCATATAGCAGTTTCCTTTTGTTGGGTCTAGTTGAATAGCTCTCAGATAGTACTTCTCTGCTTCTGTCTTCTGCCCCTATAAAAAAAAAAAGGATAAAAATGAATTATTGACATCTGTTGACATCCGAGTTTAATTTGTGTGTTGTTATTGTGCAGTAATCATTTTCCTATGGCACAAGGCACATGTTTGACGTTTTCTGTAGATCCTTTGTGCTGTTGCTCTGTATATAAATATGGAATGTACATACATACATCAATCTGGACACGCTTGACATGTTTGTCCTAAACTCACGCACACACACACACACAAACACACAGCAACAATCACTTGTAGTTTACAATATCTGCTATGAATTATTTCAGTGTGCCGACATGCATCAGTTGAGGCCTGGTAGCCCTGCTGTAAAGTTACAGCAGGGAACTGACGCTCATAAAGAACAAACTACCCGACCCCCCACCTCTCACCTTTAAAGAAAAACCTCAAGAAGTGTTTGTGTATGTATGTGCGTGTGTGTGTGTCTCTACACTGCACCAAATCCCTGCAACTAAACTGAGAAAGATATATTTGTACATAAGGTTCCCTTTCTCCACCTCTTTTTTTTTTGTTTTATGCTTCAGTGCTGATTGCTTCCATATTGCCAATGGATTTGCCACTCGACACGAAATGAGAGGACTGGGCATATTAGGTTCGCTTCATTAGCTTTTTTCCCATGCCCGCAATTGCTCTCAATGAGTGAGGGACTATCGGGCTGGATGACTTATTCCACATTTTATTTGTCTCTTTCTCTTTACATTCAATTAAGCTTTTTCCACAGACATCCATCAGAGCTGAAAGTAGAGTAGTTAAGTCCAGTTAAACTGAAGCGAGCAGGGATTTAACAGACTTGAGAGATATTTCAGGCCAGTGTCAACAAAAACGTTGGTTTGGGGCGCTCCAGTGTCTCGCTGCATAGAGCGCGTACCACGTTTTGTGACCGCAGCAGCGCGGGTTTGATTCCGACACGCACCCTTTGCTGCATGTCATCCCCTCTCTCTCCATCTTTCCCATCCATTTCCACTGTTACTCTTGAATAAAGCAGAAAAAAAAATCTTTCCATCCACTTTTGTGAGCTAATTTTACCAGTTTATTGCAGGCTATAAGGGGGCATTGCATGCATTTCCATACACATTTACTTTCCTTTGTAAATTGGTATTAATGCCTTTTACCTACATACTGAGTTGACAACAGACTGACTGTGTTGTGCATAAATTTGCGACAGTGTTGACAGAGTAAACAAATTAATATGAAGCTGCTTTCAATGAGCTGTTCAAAAATATCACAGCCTCCACATCAACAATCTAGTTTAAACAATCTAGCTGTAGTCCGTATGAAATCATATTTATTGTAGCTCTTTGTCCTTAAATAACTGTTCATTTCGTTTCAGTTTCTAAACAGACCTCCACCCCTCCAGGCCTATATGGTGTTTGGGGAATTTAAAATGCCTTGACTGGCAATTTTATTGCATGGATGGTGGGGAGCAAAGACATGCTGTAAATTTACTGCTCATCTGTATCTTTTATTTCACAGACTGTACAAATGTTTAAAGTCGGCTAATTAATATACAACTCCCCTGCATGGTCACTTATGATCTCGGGCAGGTTTCTGCTGCTGCGAGCCAAATCACAGATAACGATCCATCCACCTCCTCCACAAAGCCACATCCTGCAGCGGATGAGCGGAGCGTTGTCCCTTTGCTACCAAACCGTTGTACAATATGCCAGGAGAACATAAACACACAGTGCTACAGTCACTGTGGCTTGCATATATTTGGCTATGCCTACAGGTGAATGGAGAAGTTGTGTGTGGTTGTGTGGGTGGAATCCATAAACAGCAAAAAGGCCAGAGCGGGCCTGTAAACACATCGCAGTGAGGCGGTCTGAATATTTCTGCCACACTGGAGTGTATTTAGAGCTCTGTTTTTGCATTGTTGAGGGCTCTGCCACAGCGGGAGTTAGTGGTTAGCATTAGTGCTGAGTGTATCCAGCAGCACAGTCGAGCTGGAGCTCATAAATCAGATGAGTGCTGACTGACCACAAGTCTCCCTCCCTGCGCACCACTCCCCTCTGATTCCAACCAGAGGTCTCTGACACAGAGCAGCACTTTAGCCTTACACTATTTTTCTCTGCAGGCCTGTTGACCTTAGCGAAATTAAGGGGAATTAGTGGCGTCAGGACTCGTACTTGGTAGCTGCTGAGGCTCGTGTGTGTTCCTTCCACTGTGGGCATCAACTTCTTACTTTATTATTGTTTAGTTGATATGGCTTTGAAAGTCGATGAAAACTTCTGCAATCCCAAACAATATGCCCCAAATCCCCTGTAAGCGTATGACTCCCAGTCTGAGCGACAACGTGAACATGCAGTGATGAAATGAACTCTGGACACAGCACGTGTTGGGGTGAAGCACTGTACAAGACTCCAGTTTGACCTTTCCTCCATGTGTCTGTATTGTCAATTGACTCCGGTCAGAGTGGCCAAAATCTAGCTGATGGAGTGATTCAATAAGGAAGTAGAGTAATTGCATTATAAGCCTGTCCACTGGCCCATTGTCCTGGGCCCATCCAGTCTCCTGTTCCCTAAGCCCTGTTGTGGAAGGGGGGCCGCTGTGAGGTGGATCTGCAGCCCAGGGCCTGAGGGAGCACAACAGATGTCCCGCCATGCCGCGGTGACTCTAATCTGAATCTGTGCTCTGTGTGTGTGTGCGGTGCTATGTATATATGCTCAAATCTGATTACAAAAAGGGGAAATGAGCAAAGGTAGGATTCAAAGCCCTCAAGGGTTTGAATCTGAACAGCTGCGAGTTTGTCTGAGTGTGCGGCTGCTTGTGCACGTTGACATAGTTTGGTGAACTGCAGATCAACCTCGGGTTCAGCACCTGAGGCTGTGGTAGGACGGAGGTCAAACATCCTTAGAGGGGTCATACAGGGTGCTCAGGGTGTTCCAAAAGTTCAACTCTTTTGTCCAAACCAAAATCAGCTGTGAACACATCTGTTGTCACATAATAGGTTTTTATTTTTTACTTTTTGTATGGAACGGAAGAGGCAGGGTGAGGACAGAGAACATACTGTTTTCTGCAGGCAAAAAACATCAGAATTGCATGGTAACTTTTGGGAGCAGCGAGGCAAACTTCTACGTTCCCGATGTCTTCAAACACACACACAGAAAATCTGGAGCTCATCCAGTGAATGAAGGATAACCATTCCACTACACTAGACAAACTCCCCGTGTCTGTGACCTTCAGACATCAGACACATATTTATGCAGCGAAATAGTTTTTTTTTTTCTCTGGAGCTACTTGGCAAGCGAAACCATTCCTGGATCAGGGTCGTTTCAAGGTTACCGAAAAGACGCATGCATCATGGTATACATTTGGCTTCATTTCTCCTATCACACTGTGCGATCTTCTCTTGTATGTCATCCAACTCCAGCGGAGGTCAAACACTGGATTTCGCCAAAACATCACAATTACGCCGGCGGGTTTCTGATCAGGGCAGCGGCATTTGTTCAGGGTGCACGTCTCAAAGTCAAAAATATCTTCAATTATCACAATTCTTCAGGCTCCGCCATAGAAATCAATAGGAAGCGTATATCTTGCTCCATTGCTCCGTGCAAAGTCACTCAGTATGCATTATTCATCACTCCACCCCACCAGGTCCCATCTAATTACACTTTGCCATGTAGTTAACCACTGTAATCATTAGGAAAAAAATGCTTGGTCTTGGCCTCATGGTGTGTGTGTGTGTGTGTGTGTGTGTGTGTAAGAGAACTGGGACTTACAATGATGGACAGGAGCTTGCCATAGGTGAGGTGAGCAGGAATATGGTCAGGCTTGGCCCTGAGGGACTCCCTGTACCAGTGCCCGGCCTCCTCCAACCTGTTCAGCCTCATGTAGGCCTCTCCTGGTGCGGGGCAAAGGTCAGAGTTCAATAGGGTTTGCATGTTTATTTTTTTTTGCTAGGACTTAAATTGATTAAAGGCAACTCTCCACAAGTATGCTAGTTTCACAGATAAAGCAGTATTTCACTTAGGACTTTGAAAGAATTATTTTTGGATATGGTTCGCAAAATGAAAAAGTATATATGTTCTACCAAAAGAGAAATATAACTGCCTTGTGTGAGCTACATGACTTTTTCATTGGCACACTGAAAATAACTCATGCACAATAAAAATATCAGAAGTCTAATAGAGTAAACATTTCTTTTTGTAGTCATTTGCTGTTCGTGGATGCTGGCCATTTTTTATTCTCACGTTATCATCTTGTTATAATTTTGTTTTATTTCCAACTCTGCTGAGTCTGGTCAATAGATAAGAAACTTGTGTAACAGTGATTGACAGAAATGAGTTCCATTCCCTCTGCTTTTTCCTAACAGGTGCAAGGCAGATAAAGCAGCCTGCACTCCGCCGCCTCTTATCCATGGGTCAGCATTCCTTAAATGGCGAATAAATACTTCTCTCCCCCCATGTAGTTTAATTTGGAAAGCAGAGTTTTCTCTGAAAGCACAATATTATTGCTCGCAACATGATGAGATTTCGTTTGATCTGAGAAAGCGGCATGCGGCTCGGCTCCTTGGGGAACTAGATGGTGGGCCGATGACATCACTCGTAACAAAGTGTCCCCCAGACATCGCAAACCCAAACACCACTCCTTCCACCTGACCAAACACACTTCCCGCTCTCAATCTGCTCAGGCCGTCCGAGGAATTTCTGCAGACATCGGCCTGCAATCTCAACTATGTAATCAGGATGAGTTTCCAATAATGTAATTAGTGTTAGAATAACAAAAAGAGGGATGTGATTTATTCTGCAGTTTAACTTCAATCCTCGACATGATGATACAGATCTACACAAAGTCTGCACACATATTTAGGAACTGTGGAGTTGGAATCAAACAGGTGGTTCAAGTAAATCATATTTAAATATCAGAACAACATTCCCAAGGTTTTGTTTGCCGATGAGTTATCCTCAATTTGTTCAAATCCAAAAGGTCACCTAAAATGTAAGCAAATATCTAAGAAACAAGGTCAAAAATACAAGTTTGTGTATGAAACAGCTCTACCACCTCATCAAAAAATCATTTTGTTTGGGGATTGCATTTCAAAGGATGAGTCACAACAGTAGTGAACTCTCATTTTCGAGGTCAAATACAAAGTATCGGGTAGGACTGCAGCCATCACTTACCCATCATGTTGAAGAGACTCTGTGGTGCAAACTGCCTGGGCATTTTCTGCACAGCTTCCTTATAGACAGACAGGGCCTCCTGCAGTCAATAAAACAACAATAAATAACTGGTTAGCTTGGCAAGTGCAGCTTGTGTTTTGTGCCAACATGAGCCTCCTGATTGATGAGGGACTAATTTGTCTAGTTTTAGGGCTGCATTAAAAGGTAAGTAAAGTAGTGGCGAAAATAAAATACTGTAAGTTATTCATGAAAAGTAGTTAAATAAGTAAAGTATCCTGTGATTAAACAAGTGGGATGGTGGGGACATAAAGCACTTTTTCAATAAATTAAAGAGAATTTCTGCAAGCAAGGACGTCATCCTGTTTCATCCTTTCAGTTCCTCCAATCTTTCCTTGGTCCTATTTCCATAGCAGAAAGGCAGACAAACCTCCTGTTGGCCCTGCTCATGGAGCAGCTTTCCCAGGTTGTAGAGGCAGCTGGTGACGGAGCTTTTGTGGGCGTGAGGGTCCTTCAAGTTCTCGTCAGGAATGTCGGCACAAGTCAGGAAGGTGCGTTTGGCCTCGTCCAGACTGCCCTGGTTCATCAGGATGATGCCTGTGTTCAAATAGGCCGCTGTGGGGAGAGAAAAATGGGTATTAGAGCAGGAGGGGTGCAGTCTATAAGAGGGAATGAGAATGGAAATGTAGTAAAGGGGTGGAGAAGATGGAGGATGGGTAAAGATAGGTGGGGCAGATCAATATATGGAAATGTCTATCGCCAGAGGAGAAAGAGGACAGAGGTCGAATAAAGGTAAGAACATCAAATGTGAAAAGCAGGTGAGAAGTGGAAAAAAATTAGGATAAAAAGGAGCTTAAGATAGAGACAAATTGAAGAGAACGCGCCTTAAAAAGGGTGTCTGGAAATAACGCTACCTTCTGTCCTTTCTCATAAAAACTGTCCTTCACCAGAGCCTAATGCAGTGAAAGACTGAGCCTCATTTCACATACAAGCACTCAAGTGTGAGATTGAATCTCATCATTTCACCGTCAACGCTGAAGTAGCCAGACACTGCCTTCCAAATGGCCGAGTGGCAAGGAACATCGAATTCAGCATTAAAACTGGACCATGATGCCGTTCCCATTATGAACACTGAATACATATCTAATTAATTCAAGCAAACAGCCAAATCGGGCAATGTGTGAAAATTTCTAATCGCCGATAACGGCTCCCCGATGGTTAACCACTCTGGTTGTGTAATATATCAGTTAGAAAATGTGACGGTCTCTTGGGTTTACTTACATGCCAGAGTTGGCCGGCTCCCAATGGCCAGTTTATAGTAATGCAGTGCCTCGGAAAATCGCTCATTCTCCTGGAGCAGCAAACCCCTGGATGACAAAGTAATGCAAAATTTTAAAAGTTTCACACTCTCCACTGAACTGGATTGCAGATAACGGGGTATCAATCTCTAAAAGTAAATGAGTTCGGTTTGACCATATTTCTTTGATTTGTATCTTTTTAATCTGTGAAGGTAAATTAGAAGAAACTGTAATGTGTCAATTTGATGAAGGGATTTTGGACAAGAGCTGAGAAATAAAACCCCAGCAAAAAAAAAAAAACTGTGGACAGCTTCTATATTCCTTACCCAGCATCCCAACCATCCATCATGTTGAAATGGCACCTCTATTTTTAAGAAAACAAAAAACGCCATAATTTGGTCTCGCCCTGTCTGTATGTTGCACTGCCAGCTTCCTGACATTGGTAACGTGAGAGGGAGCGGGGAGGGGGGGAAGAAAAACACCGTCAGTGTGAGGGCATGAGACATGGGTCTGTTATGAGGTTTTGGCACCTTTGACACCTCGGGTTAATGTGGGTATTGGAAGTGTCTTTGTGTTCTCCCTCAGGCCTGAGAGTCACAATTAATCAAATCAGCAGCAGGAGGAACTTAAGGCATCCAGGGACACACCAAGTTTCTTTTTCCTCACTTTGTCGCACTCTTGCATCATGCCTCTCGCTGACTGTTTCACTGCTCTTCTTCTCTTATATCAGATCTATTTTTGTTCGGCTGCCTTAAAATACTTCCTGTCTTGTCACTCTCTCTGACTTTATACCTCATCCTCTCTGTCTCATCCTCTCTCTCTCTATGCCTCTTCTCTTTCTCTCGCTGTAATCTCTAGTGATGGATGGGAGGAATTCAACTCAGCTGTGTCGAGATTTGCAGGCGGAGGGAGGAGGACGGGGGGATCTTTAACACTCACAGGTTATACAGCATGTCAGCCATGTTCCCTCGGTAGTACAGGGCGTTTCTGTACGCCTTCTCCGCCTCCGCCATCTTGCCCTGGTTCTTCAGTACATTTCCCAGGTTACCCCAGGCTATGGAAAACATTTGTCAGTGAAAAAGTCACTAACATTTTCAAAACAGAAAAATACAACGCTTGGATTCTTATATATATATATTGGTGTTCACACTGTTATTGCTATTAGGGCTGGTTATTGACACCGATTCCCTAATTCAGTTCCAATTCACAAGGTCCCAACTGGGTTTGACAGCAATATCGATTGATTCCAATCAAACAACAAACATTTAAAATCTTCATTCATCCACTGAAAATTGGTAATGACTGTAAATTTGCCAGGATCAACAGTTTCATAGTATTGTCACCAGATATTTAAAGAGCAAGTCATCACTAAATCACATTTTTTGAGCTATGTACAAATCATATACTACCCCAAAATTAGCTTAAACACAGCCAGCTTAATAACTGAGGCCCATTTCTTACCTTTAGCAGGGTTCACACTAATGCCAGACTTGTAGAGATTCTCCTCGTTGCTCCAATCCCGGTTTCTTAGGACAGTTTTGATTCCATTCAGGAGCACGAGTGTCGTGCACAGACACAACAGCACCGCCTTGCAGCCTCTAGTCCTCAGTCTGACATACAAGGTCCTTGCACCGACGGCAACTAGTAAACAAAAGCCTATGCTGGGGATGTACAGCACCCTTTCTGCAATCACAAACCCTACATAAAAGAACAGGTTGGTGGCTGGGATGAACGGTAATGTTAGAAGGCCTAAGGAAAATACCACTAAGTTCTCTGTAGGGGGCAGCGATGTTCGAGGAGGGCAGTGGTAAAGTTTAGCTGACCCGTTCAAGGCGGTCTTTGGAGACCCCTGCTCTGAGTTTGTGTTGTGGTTCGTGTCAGGGGCATGGTACCCATTCCCATTGGTGATTGACTTCCCATTAGCGATGTGGGTTTTCTCATTGCCCTCCTTGGCTTTGGAGGTGGCCCCACAAAGGCCGAACCAAGCCAAGAGGATAAATCCACCATAAAAGGCCACGGTGTGAAGGTTCCTCCAGTCGGCCAACGTCCTCACCAAGGGCACGGCATCCATGGACCAATCGAAACTGAGCTTGTCGGGGCAGAGAAGCAGCCAGGCGTTGGCAGCAGGCAGGTGGAGGAAAGTTAGCGCTCGAGTGAGAAAATGTGGCGAGTCAGCTGCGGGGTTGTCAGAGTTGGAGAAGTTGGGGGGTTTGTTGCCCATCCAGTAGAGGCGCGCTGACAGTAGAATCACTCCCCAGGAAGCCAGCACGCTGAGACTCAGCAAAACACTGATGTTTTTTTTCTGAAAGTAAGAGAGAAAGAAAAAAAAATCAGACTCAGAAGGAAAGCACCTAAAACAACATTTCAGTCCTCAGGAACTTATCCAAAGCCACAACATTTGTCCATGTTCCAGAACACCTGAAGTTGTTTTCCTTTTAGAAGTCCAATTCAATTCATGTCAAGTCATTCAAGACTTGGATCAGAATTGAATCACAGCACCAGTGGTCGCAGTATAAATGTGTTTTCGGTCCCTTTGGACATCAAGTTGTTCAAGAAGTCTTTCCAGTGTTTGTTATAATGCATGTCGGTGCACAAGCTCGGGATTTGATTTATAAATCCACCATGAAAAAAAAAATACCTCCCAGATTTAGCATTCCCCTGCTATCCAAGAAGAGAAACTGTGCAAAGATGAGGAAAGCGCTCTGAAATGTTTTTGATAGCTGCCTGGGGCATAAACCGCATTCATGTGCAATCATATAGCCAAGTGCTCGATCCAACATTGGCAAAAACTGTGAAATTAAAAAGCACCATGGCCAGAAACAATATGACTGCTCATGTTCAGACACAAAATCATGACACATGACATATTCAAACCAGTGAAAGACATTGGATACGGACAGTGTTTAGTAGACGTCAACATGTGTGATTTGCCAGTGAACAAAAACAATCAAAATCATTTCACACTGGATATCGCTGTCTCTTTATTGATTACATTAGCTGGAATAATTCCAAAGGGACAAGACTGGCAGTCTCCAACTATTGTTTCCTCATCCTGTAAAAGTAAGCATGATGAAAACTGAATTTTTTTATGTTGGGTATCAAACATCTGGTTATCTTTAATCACCTTCTCTATTGTCCCCCATTTGGTGCATACTGAATCATGTATACTTATCAATTTTTATATGCCCTGATTGTACTTAACCAATTACATGAGTGGGTTTTGAGACCTTAGATCTTCCACATTCATCCTTTTACATCAATTTCCCTGTAAAATGTTTTTCGGAGAGCGCATACCAATTTCTTCAAGGACTTCCTCTGCCCCATTAAGTCATAAATATTGCAAAAAAACAAGTTAATACTTAGGCATCATACAGCTGAAGTAGAATTTCCAAATCGCATTATGAGTGCAACTTTAAGACCTGCTGCATTACTTAAAAGCTAAAATTTATATAAATAGGACTTAAAGAAGAATTGTTGATGTTTGAAATCAAAACACAGACAATAACCCCCCCTCACACCCAAAAATATAATGGAAGTTCAGTGAGGGCATATCAGAACATAATAAACAGTCATTTTAGTTCTTTGTAACCTTTAACCGTCAGAGGTCAACTTTGAAGTGTATTTTGAATCAAGAGGGGCTTTCCTCCTAAGTCGCTCCTTGTTGCCTGACAGGGTTGCAGAGAGTGTGACTGGTAATCAGCTTAGGACTCATTGTGTTGGTATGTAGATTCTGTTTACATCTCATAAGAGCATTAATTCTGTAGCATGATCAGCATAAGGTCTCTCATTATACTGTCCTGTGTCACGCAACACCTTCGACTGAACCATCACACACTCGTGGCAGTGGCAGTCCCTCCATAAACTGCCACTAGGAAGAAATTTCAAATCATGTGAGTGTGCAAAATCATGTTTATACAGTGGTCATGTTGATATATTTGAAAGGTGATATGGGAATATTTGGCTGCAAGTCTTTAAAAATGAGAAAAATGTTTTTGATGCATAGATTTGAGCCAAAAACAACCTGGGGACAGGAACTATGTGATATTCCACTGGACCAAAAGTATTATTTATTCCACTTGCTTCACACTGGCCTTCATGGAAGTCAGCTAGTCTGCAGTTTGGAGTTACAGTTGCTAAGTCATGACAAGGTCATATGATTACATCCTTGGCTTCTTGACCTTTGATCACTGGCTTGTTGAATTGTACTTGTCCAAACACAGACGCTACAATCCCAAAGTGCCAGTGGGAAGCGGGAGTGAAGGCGGAGGTATTAGGCCGAAGTTTTTTCTTGGGTTTTGAAACTTCTTGTTGGATTTTCTGTCTGTCAAATGGTGCTGATGTTGTGTGTTTTCAGCACTGCAACCTGATATGACGCTGTCTGAAACCTATTACTTGTTAAATCAGATTCAGTGATGTGTTTATGCCAAGATTGAGCAATTTTTTTATTTCTTTTATTAAACAATATCATACCAACAGAGTCTTATTTACAAAGACAGCCTCGCAGCCTTGACCAAAAAGGGTTTGTTGTTCGCCTGGCTCTCAGAGTTTATTTAGTGGACTAAATCTGACATAATATCACTGACAAAGTCCATGCCTTTCAGCAGATGTGAACCTGAGAGATGATCAGGTTGAGTACCAGTGTAATATGAACTCTGTCTGAACTCGTGCAGGCGCTATTAGAGCTGTGCGTGCACGTGTGTGTGTGCGTGCGTGCTCGCGTATGCGTTGTTTACAGCATTGTTGTGGGGAGTTAAGACAAGGCCGTGCAAACGTGTTGTAGTAGCTCTGCCATCAAAAGCTCGGCGCGTCTTTGATGAAACTGAAAATAGCCACACTCGCAGCCTCAGTAATGTTAAGTGCTGATTCAGCCTAGCCTTAACTTTTGTTTTTAATCCCCCAAGTGATGGGGAATAGTTTAGACGTTCTGTATAAATCTTTAGAAATTCATTCAGCCCAAGCACATTAAACAGAAGAAATCCTATTTTAAAGCCACACAGTGCACAAGGAACAAACTTTTCATTTCTCACATTAGCAAATATGGGCCCTCTTACCTCTCAAAGGACAGCTCTTGCAAACTACATTCTCTGCAAGCCACATTCTCCATAAGCCCGTCTTAAATGAGCATGCTTGAGTAAGCTAATGTGTGCAGGGACTGAAAAGTAAAACACTGCTATTGACAATCCAGTCATCATGGGTTTAGAAAAAGAGGTTAAGGATTGACTCCCCTGACTTCGTGGCTGCAGGTCAGCTCTTAATTTCTCCAGATGAAATAGGATGGAAAAGCATGTTCCCCAGGAAGTAGAGGGATTGTCCTTTCAGATTAGGCTAATTACAGAAACTTGTCAATAACAAAAGATGCCCAGGAGCCAATTCAAGGAGTTAAAATTTTTTGGAGCGCTCTGAAAAGGAGTGAAGAACTGAGGGGAGAAATTGGATATTGATTGGAATGCGGAGAGGTGAAACACAAAGAATGAGAAAGAATGTCTTTAACACAAAAAGGGGGATGTGCTCATTGATGGATGAGCCCATATTGCTTGTCAGGGGAGGAAACTCAGAGAAATCCAATATTGCATGGTATCAGAAGATAAACCAATTCCACCAAGAAACTTATTTGCGGCGTTTAGGTGAATGAGCTTCATTTTACCCCTCGCTGCCTTGTCTATTCCTAAAATCGTTCCTTAATTGACTTCCCAATCCATCACACAGAACTCCCCACAGCAACCTTGTGATTCATCAATCCGAGCTATTTTGTGGCCAAGTGGAGGCTGTTTAGTGACTTTTCAATGATAAATGGCCATGAATTCACAAACTCAGCAACAACTGCTGTCATCCCAAATTCAGACAAGTCTGCTTTCATGGTCAATAACTTATCAGGTTGGTTAATGAAGCTGCCTGGTCGGGGTTCATGGTTTGATACCAATACCGCTGAAGTGTGGAATGACCTTGTCACTCTCCAGCTTCTGTTACAGGCTGAAAATAACTCTTTTCATGAATCTCAAGTTACATTCTCACCACTAAATTTTGCTTTCTCAACCGCTTGGACTAAAAATCCCCATTACCACGTACTCGCTTTCTACTGACGCAGGAGTATTGGTATTGCACTATTGTCAGGTCACGCTCATTGTGAACTGCTCAGGATAAAAGCATCAACTTAATATGTGAAATATAAAAAAAGACCCCCAACAAGGCAGCAATAACTCCAATAACGTAAATGTGTCAATCTGCTCTGAGAATGATTTTTGAAAACTAGCTAACATTAGATATATGATACAACAGCTGCTTGCAATGTGCCATTGTGATCATATCTGTCCTCATGATGAAATACGAATTACTGCAAAATGGTCACTTTTTGATCAAGCCTAAATTTAGCAAAAACGGAAAAAAAATCCACCTGCTGATACTCTTGAACTGTCAGAGATTAATCTGTGATGTTCAGGGTGTTCTAGGAGTTATTCTGTGATTTATTTTGTGGACCCACTTTCCCTCGGCGTGCCTCACCTCCCTCTTCATCAGTTAGTGATTCCCAGAGAAAGCGGCTCTCTGTGCTGTCTGTGTGTGTGTGGCAGCATAAGTTTTTCCAGTGAGAAAAAAGTGAGAGAGGGGGGAGAGAACAATGAAGTGAAGACAATGTATTTCATACACTACCAACAACAGATCTGTAAAGATGCCAGCTGTTGTTGCACTGCATTATGGTCTGTTGTAGCTGCTGGATCTTTTGTCTTTTTTATGGATTTGTCCCGGTTGATTGTTGAATGTCAGTTAAAAATGGTGAGTGTAGAAAGAAACCCTTTTCTGACTGATACCAAAAGATGACATTTATGTTGATGTTTTAGACAATGTAAATTTTTCTACCATAAAATTCCACTGTAGCTGTGCTGGAAAAAATGATATCACGTCATCTATAATTCATCCAGTTATCTGTGGGGATAAGACATACCAGTAAACCACATAATGGAGCCAGGAATGTAAAGGTACATCAGCAGTAACGGTTTAAGAGTTTCAAGATGGATTTTTCGGTGCTCTCAGATTTGCAGTCTAATTAGAATTTCTGAAATCTGTTTCTAGTTATGCTTGATTGACCTTCATGAGATCTGTGTGTAACTGTGGTGGAAGTCAGGCATAATCCCTCGCCGACTGTCAAACGCAACATGCTGCTTGCACCGAAGCTTTGAACCTAAAGCTCTTCAACATATATCTCCTCCATGCTGGATCCTCATTTGGAAATGTGACATCAGTTTCTATGGCTCTCTCTGTTCTGTTTTTTATTCTTTGTTTATCCAGTGTTTTCTTTGTTGGATTGACCCTTCTTTCACTCCATTCCTCTTGTTCTCCACTCTTTCCACACTTGAACATATTAAGCTCCCCCTTCATCTTTTAACAGTGCCATTCATTATTAGCGCTCATTTCATAAATCCCAGCAATGTGTGGCCGGCCTGTTGATGTTGTGCCATGCAGGGTTTTAAAACACGCTTGAAGAAACAGCGGCATCATGCTGACTTCATACACGCTGTTTAAAGTTGCTGAGGACTGACGCAAAACAGCAGGGGAATGCTCTTCCGGACTTTCCTAGTTAAAGTCAAGTCCAGTTTAAACTGGTCATAATTCTTCCCAGCACGTTGGACTGGTCATGCATGGTTGGGGCCTGTTTGGAGTCCAACTTCCGAGACATGCAGTTTTCTTTCTGTGTGAAATAAATTCAGTTGAAATGTTTTCGTCCAAAACACTATGTATCCATTTCGGGAAAAAAAGGGAAATATTTATAATCATAATTACCAGTTTATCATCAACTGTCTCAAAAATACAGACGATCCAAATGAAAAAGGGTTACCATTTTGCCAACCAAGAACTTGAATTGCCCACTCTCCTTTGAAAGATTGTTTGTTCAGTCTGATGTCAGTCGTTTTGTCAGAACAGGCGCACATTCAAATCATTTTTGGACACAACTCTTGAATTCAAGTCGAGCCGGGAGCTGAATCACACTGGAGCAATTCTCATTCAATGAACTGTGAATGAAAAGGCCTTCAAAGTTTTGGACACCCCGTGTTTGTACAGCAGACGTCCAGCAGCGTTCAAATTTGATGCATTACGACTGACATAATAAATTTTGATGAAAGGTACAATGAGGCATGCAACCGGTTCCATTTTCGGGCCTAATGCGTTCTGGATTCTGCTGACTTGGCGCATTTCGCCCCAACTCAGACAGCACCATGCCTGGCATTGAGAGGGCTGACTTTGATGGAGTGACCTAATTACCCAGCAGTTCTCCCCTTGAAAGCCCTGCTACTGCTGGCACAGAGACCTGTAATGAGATGGGTCACAGGTTGAAGTCCAGCACCCAATCCAAGAGGGCAGCTGATCAAAGCAGGGGACCCAGTGTTAACTTGACATTTAAAGTGCTTCCTGTCTGAGTAATGAAGGGACATCAGTGTCTCTCGGGGGGGGGGATTAATGCAATGCGGGGCTCCGTGATGCTTCGTGAATAGATGTGATGTACTTGATCTAGCTTGGCTGGCATTTCAAAGGCCTTAAAACTGATTATCTAGCAGTGTTTTTTTTTTTCAAGACAGGAGTTACTTAAAAAAGGCGTCATATCAAACAAAGACAGACAGCAGCTCATTTGTGCCATCTCTGCAGTTTATCAACACTAATTAACAGCTCAAATACTGTATATCCTATATATATAGAAGCACCATAAAGAAGGAAGGACTTTTGGCGTGCAAATACAAATACAAGCAAAATAATAAAGGGCATGCAGCAGAATTTGCAACAGAGGGCATCATTTCACAGCTGAGTGCTCCTGCCATGGGATAATTGGCACAACATTTATCAAGCCGTCAGCTAGCTCTGCTGAACTCAATCCATGTGCCTCCAGGCCTCATTGAGACAAATGAGTAGTCCGCAACACTGGTAATTACACACTGGTAAGGACACCGTCAAATTTTTCCATGCGTCCCCAGTAGAATGTCATCTGTTACCTGCCATTTGGCCTGAAGAAGCTGGAGTAAGAAAATCCATAAAGGAATATGGAGGATTAAGAAGAGTTGGAAAAAGCCCCCTCCTCTAAACAAAGCCAATGTCATTTTGCTTTGAAGGATTTGCCCTCACACCTTTGGGGATTCTCCAGCTTTTCCAGGGGGGCCTTTGTCCAAAAGGTATAATCAGTGATGTCTTTGTTCTGCCACCGAGTTAATGCAGAAAATCTCAGCTCAGCATTTACACAAACACCTTCACCCCCCCCCGAAGCGCAGCCCTGCCTGTCAAAAGTATCACAGTTTACCTCGGGCTTAGAAGACGGAGCAGTTATTGAACTTCTCCTAATACCAAATAAAAGCAAACAATTTTCCCCGTGCCCTATCTAAAGCCAGGAGGCTCATTTATCACGCGGTTTGTTTTTGCCGGTGACAAACTGGGTGTGGAAAGAACAAAGATATTAGGTTCTTATGATGGTGGCACATAAGACTCATTTTCCTTTGAAATTTCCCTCCTCAGTAGACTGCGGTGCTAATGCTATTGCCTCTCTCAGTCTCCATCTATCATTCTCTTACACACTCTCTCTGTCCTACCTTAACTCATTCGGAATCTCATTTCAGTCTGATTAGGGAGTTAATAGGATGAGAAATGGAGTGCGAGTCGCACCGCACAGCTGTCCCTCCTCCTACACGAGGAGCTGATTTGCATTTCCTTATTGTTTGTGGCTACAGAGAGGCAGCGGTCAGGTAATGTGAGAGGAGCTATTTTCATTCTCCTGTTTCACTGAAGAATGAAGAAAATTTAGTTAAATAGAAAATACTTCACGCTGTTGAACTGTGGCACATCCAATACTGAGGCAGCTGAGGTGTCTCGGCAGTAGAATATGATACAAGAGAGGTTCTCCAGACTCCTCGTGAGGGGCTCTCTGGGCACAGCGGGTGAGAAGGACCAAGGACAGATAAAGGAAAGGAAGTGAGAGCATAGTTTCCCTCTCTTTCCCTCAACCCTCCTTCCCCCTTTGTGTTCCCATGCGTCGCGAAACGTCTGGCTCATTGTCGGGGAAGCTATTGCCCCGGCGGCCGGGCCCCGGCGCAGAACCAGCTCCCTCCCAAGATAACCGCGACTGGGGCAGCTGAGGAGGGCATTGCCAGAGTGATAAACGAGCCAGATGTGCCGGTGGTGGCAGGAAGGGGTTGGGGAAGGGGGGGGCGGGCTTGGCACCGAGACCTTTCGGCTGGCACTGGGCTATTGTGTCTGGGCAAAGATTTGGAGGGCGCTGATGACATACCTGTTCCCCGGTGTGATAGATACACAGAGAATGTGATTTTTCATAATGCCTTCTGACAGGCACGGTGGGTGATGAAATCTTTCAGACTATAATGCAACAGACTGGAACACTGGGAAAAGTAGTGCTCAATGGCTTTTCCTCAGCAGAACCCTGCGATTTTATTTCCTAAGGCTACTTCTCTACTTCTCTTTTGTTTATACCTACGACTTTTGCGGTGCCACACCTCTCTCTCCCCCTTTCTCTCTCTCTCTCTGGTGTTTTTACATTTTGTGCGTCTTCCTGCCTCTCCATAAGCAAGCGAATTAGACTCCCTCTCCTGCTACCACATCATGGTCTGGGAGCATTAATGGATGGCTGGGTGCTAATTGAAAGACAGGTGCTGCTTTGCATCTGCTAAGGTCTGGTGGTTGTGGAAGCGCACACACACACACACGCGAGAGAGATGAGACATCCCAACTCCCTCGCTCCCCACACTCTGATCCCTCTGGGCCGCTCACTGCAAGCCCTCTAATAACAGTTCTGGGTTATCATGCTGCCAGAAATGACTACTGGAGGAGCTGCCCCGAGGGTACGGCAAAGCTGCGCGCACTAATAGGTACCACACATGTTTGCACACATGCGCATTTTCAGTGTAAACAAGACTATCACGCATGCATGCAAGACTGCATTCACCTTTTTTCAAGACCTTTTTCCACACAAACAAACAAAAGTATTTATGGACATTTCCTTGCAAAGTTTGCAATGCATTGTACAGGGTTACATCACAATGTTCACACAGAGGTATTTGTAGACATTCTCACAAGGAGTAACCAATGTAAACGACATTCCCATACACGCATTTTTAGGGCCAGATTGTCCTTGTGCAATAAACCCAAGGGGACTTTTTATTATGCTAGTTATGCCTTTTACGAGGGCCATCATGTTGGCTAAGGAGCAGGTTTTCTAATCAAATCTAGAGTGCCTGTGTGAAGAGGCTTTCCAATCAAATGCTGAGTGCCACATTCAATATGTCCTGCTTGTCCTCCTCCCAATGACTTATTGTCGAGTTTGGATGAGGGGAAAAGAGAGTCGGCTCCTGCGGAGGAAACACGGTGTGGGTGTTGGGTGTGTTTGTTTATGTTTAGGGGCAGGAGGGCATGTTTGGATAGCTTACTCGACAAGTCGAGCAAATCATTTTAACAGAGTAGGATGTGTTATTGTGTTTCTGCACATATGTTTTGTCACCTTGAAATGAAAAAGTAACTCACCCCTAAAATAGCTTTTCCTTTTCACCCCTTCTCTTTTTCCATATGCGTGCACACACACACACACATAGACAAACATAATAAGGCTAAGATCCCAATCTAGATTTACTTGCATTTGTGTGTATCCATTTACAGCAGCAAATTACAGTTGGTGGCAACAAGCGAGCATGGGTTACTTCCCTTCTGTATATAGTCTCATCCTGTTTAGCAGATGAAAAATGAGAATAGCTTACATTTTATCCACCAACTGTGCAGTCTGCACAGGCAAACAGTTTTCCCAATTATACTCTTAATGAAAAGCAAACAGTATGCGACACACAAAACTTCTTCATACACAAAGCCATGTAAACACACACACACACACACACACACACACACACACGGGAACCATTAACAGCTGGCTGAGGTTTCCCTTAGAGGGAAAGGAGGAGGAAATTGGATATGTGCAGACACCGAGACACACAGAGACCAAAGCCAGTGCACACACACACACACACACACCGGTCCCCGCAGCATGCATAAATTTACCTTTCCGAGCAGCAGGAGAAGGGCCTGGCGAAATCGCAGCCTCTGGAACACGAAGAGGTCGTACACAGCCGACACGGCCAACACCGTCACCCCCTGCTCTTTCCACAGCATACTGGCCGCTGCGCACCACAGGCTCCCCAGCATCCACACCCAACACTGGGCCACTGATCTGCCGCCACAGCGCCTGGTCTGGAAGGCCCCACGCGGGTCCCTGCGAAGTCCGCAGTGCCTCACATAGCAGAAAAGAGACAGCAAGAAAAACAACGCGGCCCCGGCGTCCGCCCTCCCCACCACTCCGGCGACTGCTTCGGTGTGCACTGGGTGCGAGGCGAAAAGAAGTCCCGCAAACAGGCTCCAGAGTCCTCCGCCCAGCAGCGGGCGGCAGAAGGCGGTGAAGAGGGCGGTGACCAGACCGTGCAGCGCTACATTGACCAGGTGATAGCCCCAGGGACGCAGGCCGTCCAGGGCGTGGTTGAAGCGAAAGGAGAAGGTGCAGAATGGGCGATAGGACTTGTGGCTGCCGCTGTGGGTGAGCAGGGTGCCCCAGAAATCATCGTATAGGATGTTGGTCCAGGGCGTCTCTGGGAGAAGGTCCTGGTTGGTTTTGATGGCTCGGCTGGAAAAGAGAAAAGTAATCAACTACAATCATGACCCCTTATTCATATAAAAGGATCACAGTGTGGGACTATCCCAGCATGCACTGGGTACAAGAGAGAAATACCCTGGATAGGTTCTCCACTGTAAGTATGAATATGACTCACATGTCATATTCATACTTCATGTGCTATTTAGACTTTCCAGTTCACCTCACTTGCACCTTCTGACTGTTAAGCTTCAACTCTGTCTGTCCCATCAGTGGCTTTGTCATTACCAATGCATGCAAGGTTTGTTCAAACCCACAAAACTTTATTTTAAAATTCTAGTGGCGATCAAGGTTGCCAAAGAAACCAAATATGTCCTGCTGAATAACAGGGAAAAATGTGTTGAAAATGATGCACAAGACATCTAAGACATTTATTTGACGTAATGGTGCAGACAACGGCATCTTGGCCTTGAATATTTCACTCGATAAGTGTGATGCTGCAGTGAAATGTTGCAATCAGCAGATGTAGAATATACATATTTAGAGAGAGAGAAAAATAAAGACAATTAAGGTAAGATATGAGCTCAAATTAAAAGCTGCAAAACTCAAAACTAAGGGTTAATTTAAGTGAGATCGCACTGGCTCGCTGATAAATTGCACGCTTATTCCATATTTCGTCAGCTGAGTCTAACAGTCCTCATTTCTGTGATTTCAACTGTTGCGGTTCTAAGGAAACGCACAAACTTGGGGAGAGCTGAGAGACAGACATACAGAAATGTGCTTTGGATAGTTTGGGTGGTTCCAAGAAAGGAGCAAAAAATTGACATTCTGACATTCTGAATTGAAATCAAATTCCCACATCTAGAGACACATACTACGTGTATAGCATAATCCTGTTTATGGACAACGGGTTTTTCAGATTGCTGATATTTCAGCAATCTGATGATTATTTCCACTGAATGTGAAATATAATAGACGGATGTGTTCCAGAAAGACTGGAGTGCCTAGGTGCAGACAAGACCTGACAATTAGGATGGCAATTGTGATAAACAGGGCACAGAGTGTGGCATCAAACACACAAACACACGTGTTGGCGCTCACACACACACACACACACACACACACACACACACACACACACAGCATGTACATATGTCACAAGTACATGCACATACAGAGAGCCAGGTGGTTGCACACCCCTGAGGCTGCTGTGGAGGCTCATAATTAGTGGATCATTAGGAGGGACAGGAGCTGCATTCGTGTACACTAACAGACTGCAACAAATGAGGTTCACCACAGGGAGTGATGAATGGCAGCTAAAAACAACCCGCAGCCAACTGGGAGCATGGTCAACAAAGCATTAGGTATTACACAAAAGCTCAGAAATTTAATCAAAATTATTACATGCATACAAAATATGCCTTTATTGTCATTTAAATTGTAAATGTTGCTTTTGCCCAAAGCAAGGTAGCCTGCATGAAGTGATCACAAGAGAAAACTGATTTCACAAAGGGGGTGGGGGGGGTGAGGGGGACCCAATCACAAACCACCCCCTACATCCTCGCTCTATCCACCCCCCGCGTTCTCATGGAGGGTTCGCCATATTGAAAGCTGTCCCAAACCAATTAGCAGGCAGTGTAAGTGGACTGGTAGTGAGTCTACATGGATGCAGACTCATAACATTCCACTACTACAACATGAAGCTGCACATGCAGGACATCATACAAATTTAGGTTCCATCTTGCTAACCTTACTTTGTCAAATATTAGTTTCCCTTCAGATTTTATGGATAAAACCATAAAAATGTATCTTAAAGCATGATGGGGATGTTAAAGATCAAGGACATTCCGACTCTGAGTTTAACACTTCACACAAAAAGAAACGCCTTTCGAGGAGTCTGTCAGTAGCCATGGTGATTTCTTCCTCCCTCCCTCAACTGGTAAGAAACAAGGGTGTCTTAGTTTAACCATATTTTCATTCCCCTTTTTCAAGGAGTTTCCCCCCACAACTGCAAGTGTAACTCAATGGGATGTCACTCCTCTGTGAATTGCTAGCGGGGAGCGGCCCATTTGAGGAAGGACCTAGATGTTTTCTCAAAGCATTATTTTCCCTATTTTTTTGCCTTACCCTGAAATGTTGCGACATTTTGGGCAAAAAGTGCCTTAGCCATTCATATTTGGGGAGCCTGCTCAAGTAAAAAACCCACAATTTATTTTATTTTTTTTTGTTTTTATTTCAGGTGTTGTGATATATGAAGGGAGTGGTTCACGCAATGTAGCCTTCAACACAAGATTCAATGCAAAACATGCTGGTGCTCACGGCACAGCTGTGCTCCAAATCACTGCGTGTCTCTGACAAAATAAATTCTAATACAGCCTTGGTATCCAGATGAAGTGTAACAGTCAGCTAATGCTGCAATGCCCTTAGCTTAGAGGATTGAGGGACTCCAGTGCCAGTAAAAACAGGAGTTACTGGGCTTGCTAAATGAAACATCAATAATTTGTCAAAAAAAAAACCTTCCAACACCACCCACTCAACTCAAGGCTTGTGGGAAATACTGTGAAAGGTAACCCACTGCACCCACCTAGGGTCCCCTTTAAAAATCTAAAACTGTGTTAAAACTGAAGCCAAATAAACTTTAGAACCAGAAATCAAAAAAGGGGAACAAACACAAAGAGAAATTGGCCACAGAGGACAAAACACAGAGGGAGAGACTGATGGTATCTCCCTCCCTCTAAAACACACAACAAATAACTGTGCGCTCTGGCAAAATGAGGCTTTAAAAACTAAGCTCAGCTGCAGGCAATGCCACCTAACGAGCAGGCACCACCCACCAGCAGACTGACACACTGAAACAAACTTAACTCGAATGAACTGGAGGCGTATGGAAAACAAAGGGTAATTAGACTGTTAGGGCTGCACCTGACTCAGAATTTCATTAGTTGAATCAGATTCAGCTGTTCAACGCAACAATTTGATTACTTGTTTTCTTTACTCGTTTTTAAAAATGTGTAGTCTTTTCTGGCAATCAGAAAATGCATTGGCAAGTTAATAATAAAGAAAAAAAATCATAATCAAATGCAGCAGAGTCACACAAACATATTTAAGCATTTATTGCCAGTCAATTTGTATTACCATGTGGCTTTTTTAGGGTAATGAGACAAAATAATGAGACAGCACTCAGGTATGTCTGGTTAAATGAAGCCCTTAGTTTTTTTTAAACATTAGAAAATGTAAACAATTAAATTATTTAACAATTTAAGCCTACATATACCTGAAATCCCAGTTCTGTCTTTCCCCTTAGAATCTTTTCTTATAGTTACATACTGCATGTATATTTTCAACAGCCTCAACACTGTTGAACTACTATAGAAATATTTTAGGAATACTACAGTTGGTGATGTGTTATTTGTCAGTAGCCAGGTTTACATGCAGACTTTTTTTCATTCTGATTGAAATCATTCCGATTGAAGAGCTCAGGTCAACTGTTTACATGTGACGTGATCTATTCTGATCTGGTGTTTACATGTGCCACTACATTTAATCCGAACTGCCATTTTACAGCTGTGTGTCACGCGCAGATCGATGAAAACATCACGTGATTGATCGTAAAACAGAAAGTTTGTGCGGTCATATCCACTTTTGTTGTTGTGCTGTTTAGCCTTACAGTAGCCGGTCTTAAGAGTTTTCCAGTGCTTTCTAAGTTGTTTGACGTTTTGGTCGATGCCGGCTTCGCTGAGTTTTTCGTGAACTTTTTTGAACAGTTCACAATTTCTTGTTTTCCTACCGTCTAAGCGTGCGATAATGTTCAGATCTTTGAGAGTTTGGATTAAAAATAAAGTCTCTGAC